>OZ002743.1:21743598-21804317 GCA_963924295.1 Dioctria rufipes
ACTACTCATCTACGACATCACATCCTACAGATTAATATCAGTTGTTGTTGTTGTGTTCTGCTAAAGAAATTAGGAATCTTTCATAAATCGCTCAATTTGTATACTTTACTCGTCTGCCGTGTGAATTTGTTTACATTATTCGACTGCGAATTTGTTTACTTTACTGGACTATGCGAATTTGTTTATGCAAGGCATCAAATTAGAAGCATTACACCTGAAGAGGAAAATTAGGCATTTACAAATTTCCATTACTTATTTAAGTGAACATATCTACCTACATTCGCCCCGACCAGCTTCGCCTGATCTATTTTTAGATATATGATTACATGGTGCAATCTTGTTTATAAAAGACACCTACAGATAAATATAATCAAATCTTTAATCCACAACTTAGGTTATAGTTGTTGTTGTTTTTCCGTTTTTCAGCTACTAATATTAATTACACCTGAGGAAGTAAGATCGCTTATATCTCGAACCATAGCCCGTAGAGAATTTCTGATGAAAATTTTACCCCCTAGTACTAATACTATTGGCATGAACAAAAAAAATATCATAGGGTTAACTTGAATTATTACTACTACTATTAATTACACCCGAAAAGGTAAGATCGCTAATATCTCGAAACCCATAGCGGCTTTTCAATACACACACACACACACACACACACACACACACACACACACACACACACCTACATCGAAAATTTAATTTCTATTACTTAATATTTCTTAATATCCCAAGCAACCGTGATCAATTTTTAGATATTGAATACATAGCATGATCACTCTTGTTTATAATATTTACAGCTACGATCTCCGAGATGACAAATAAGTGAACTCCAGAAATGAAATCAAAATCCTATGCCATTTCCCTATGCTATAGAGTGCTGAAAGTAATCTCGTATCCCCAAGCCCGAGATGAACAACATATGTAGTACCGACTAATGCCGCTAGGGGACCTTGCTCAAGAAATGGTGCTTGCACTCGAAAGAGCAACTGTTACTTTTACACGCACCCCCAGGACCCAATAATAATAAGAAAACATCAAGCCAAGGTGATATCATGTTGTGAAATTCGAATGATGCTGATTTCTGCAACAGCACAAAACCAAGATGACGTCCTGATGATATCTAGAACTTCCCCGCTAATAAAAGAAAACAGCAAAACCAAGGCATGCTAGTAGTTCCGGCTAATGTCGCTAGGTAACCTTACTCAAGAAATGGCGAGCCCGTAGAGGATTTCTGATTAGAATTTCGTCCCCCCTCCCACCCTACACCACCATTTCCATGAGCAAAAATAACTTGAATTATTAATACGCTAATATCTCGAAAACCGGAGCCCGTAGAGGATTTCTAATGAAAATTTCATTACCCCCCTCCCTATCCTATACTATAATACCCCCTCACAAACCACCCATCTAGAATCCATTGGCATGAACAAAAATTTCCTAGCGTTAGTTTTAATTATTACTAATATTAGTTCAAAAACCAAAAGCCTACATTCAGGCGCACCGCATATCTATCCAAGAAAACCGTAGTACCGGAACATACTGGTAGTACCGGTTAATGCCGCTAGCGCGCAACAAGACCAAATCCATCAATAAAGCTTCCCATCCCCCTTCACAAATATATAGAACTAAAAGTGATCTCGGACCCCCAAAACTCGAGATGAAAAAGTTGATGTCAACTTAGAGGCTACGAGTCTGAGATGAAAAATAAGCGAACTTCAGAAACAAAATTGAAATCCTATGCTATTTCCCTATGCTGGAGAGAGCTAAAAGTGGTCTCGTATCCCCAAAGTGGTCTCGTATCCCCAAGATTCGAGATGAAAAATAGGCGCACTTCAGAAACAAAATCGAAATCCTATGCTATTTCCCTATGCTGGAGAGAGCTAAAAGTGGTCTGGTATCCCCCAAAGTGGTCTCGTATCCCCAACATCCAAGACATAAACCAGGACATCCAAGGCACAAACCCACATTTAGTATGGATTTACACCACCTAGCGACGGTGGCGCCATCTGTGGCGAAATCCTGGAAGCTAAAACAGTGGGCCAGAACATACATAGCTTATCTACTAATCAGCATTTATATTTTCTTGTTAGTTAACGTGAGAGCTAAGCATTCTAGTAAAACTATTGCATTTTACGAAATAAAAGAAATATATATTCCAAAATAAATCGTTTACTTTAAATGTAATAACTCACTACACCAATATACAATGATTTGTTTGCCATTGTGTAGTTACGCTGAATTTCTCCAATTAAGAGTTGTAATTGTTTTACATCGAAGATTCATCAATTGATAGCTGTCTTCAATTAAAACAAACCTTCCAACGCTTTTATCCGAATAAGCTCTGTCCTGCACCCCGAGAAAGGCCATGCACATGTACATACATGAATTTCACAGGTATGAGCACACTTCCTTTTTCCTCTATAGGCTTTAACAAAAACGACTTAAAGTGGAGCGAGGCCTGAGACGCTACCAATAAGAGCTGCGTTCTTATCAAATTGAACGCTTCCAAAAATTTTTTAAATTTTTAACATAATGGACAGTAGAATAGATTTGGTTAGGAAAACTTCAGAAGATCTATTGAAATTTGTTTTCGTGGGCTTCAGGGAGGGGCGCGCGCCCCCCGCGCCCCCTAGCTGGATCCGCCACTGCTCTGTAATTCAAACAAACTATGATTTGCCTTGTCGAGATCTATCACCCTGCGAGACATTTAGATACAAATGCGGGACATACTCCATACAAAAAAAAAAAAAAGCACAATGTAAAATAAAGTCCCACTTCAAAGGATTCTCAATTCTTTCAGAATGCATAAATGGTCATGATGAAAATAAATTAAAAAAAAAGCATAAAGCTAAAATAAATTGTTTTTCTGCATTATATTCAAGGGCAAGTTACTTTACATATGATTTTAATTTTGGTACGATGACTCGATCTCGTGTAATTCAGCTTTTCGTAATTAAAAGTCGCAAGATGAAACAGACAAATGGAAATTTTGTAGGCTCGGTAGGTCCTGGCAGACAGCATAATAAAAAATGGAAATGACATGACCCTCCAACTCCTGTTCCAGTTCATTTCCATTACATTTTCATATCTTCCTTGCCTGTGTTCTTCTTAGGTATGTATGCATGTAGAGTTATAAAGCTCATTGAATGTGACAGGGCCTTTCCTTGTTTTCTGAGTTTTCCTCCGATTCTACTTAAATTCTCAATTAATGAGAAAAAGCTGGAAGCAAAAAAAAACTTTGCAGACTGGGCTCGACTAAAGAAATTAAGTTTTTTTGTTATTTTGAAGGACCGGGAACATGATTTCTCCCGAAAAAGGATTTCATTGTGTAATCAAGAGCAGAAGGTAGTTATTAGTACCTATCTCGTGGCAAGGATGAAAGGAATTTTATATTGTTTTCAGTTTATTCCTTTTTACAAATTATTAATGCCCTAAAAGATTCATTAAAACTCATTAGCACCGCCATTAGTGTTAAAGTAAAGTGTAAATATGAGTTACGGAGAAGTACTCTGTAGATTCGAACAAGTATATGTACCTACTCTATACTTACTTCAAAGGCCTCCTTTCTTAATTTGAATTTTATAGGTTTAGAAAAGAGGCAAGAACTGCGCGAGTCGACTCTCTGCACCACACCATTTCCGTAATCAAACCACGGAAAGCATGCAATTAAAAAGACTTACATTAACGTAATTGAAAAGTAAGGGCAGGGGAAGGGCGAAGTAAATATATTCTCGGAGTTGCATAAGTTTATTGCTAAAGTACGATTTAGTATTTGCTTGTCAGCCCGGCTTGCTTTAGTTTCTTGTTTACGGTTTTAATTAAAACACAAATCCTTGATTCCATTTAATTTTCGTAAATGGAATGCAGTAGACCACAATATTGTGGAGTTTTACGTTTCTCTGTGGAATTCTTTTTTATAGGACGTAAAAAAATGAGTTGCAAACATTTTGAAATATGTGTAGGTATAAATAACTTTGTAATTAAGAAGCTCTTAATGTGCGATATCCAGAAAATATAATTCCGTTATAAATGAAAATTAAAAAAACAAATCGAAATTACTCAGTCTCTTCCTCAGTCGTGCCTGCCTTACTCCAATTCTACCACAAGAGGGAAATATTATTACACTGTGAAATAGTATTTAATTTCGTTAAGGTTATCCTATCCACTATCAACTTATTATGTAAACAGAGCACAGGGGCTGTTCTGCAAATTTCTGATGTTATAAGCACCTGTTCTACAGCATCTAAAGCATTCCAAAGACGCTGTAAAATTTTCGACAGGCTGGGGCTATGAGAGGCAGTAACTATACGTCAAAAAATGATCTCGTCCCTGAAGAGCTAAGCATATTTTTATATCATCCAGGATAGCACTCACTGAGTGGCAGTGCAAAAGGAGTTAGTGAAGCTCAGAGCTGCCAAGGGAGCATACAAGCAAGGGAAAGGTCGTATATGGTGCTCCGTGTTTCATGCTGACGGTTGACGCAGTCTGATTTCGGTTAATATTGCATGTCTATAGTGAAGTCTACAAGTATACGACCTCGTAGTCTTGCTTGGAATTAATACTTTGGTATGCTATACAATTACTGCCTATATTCTCAAGCCTCTCTTAACTTGAAGGGTGGGTCACAACATTCCCATAGTCACTTATAGACAAGTGCTAATATGATTAAGCCCGAACGGGGTAACCAGACTCGTTTAAAAATCAGCATGGAGATCCACTCGGAGTACCCATGGCCTTATGGTCTTAATTACGAAGCAATACCAATTGGGTAGCCGACATTGCCAACTTGATACTACGGGGTTGAGGAACCCCGGATAGTGCTACAATTAGTAGTGCTATTCGCTTCAATATGTACCCATTGTGGGAGCATCGTAGTGGTTATGGTGACCCATATGCGGGCAGAGAAAGATTGTCTGAGTCTGCATGACTTAGGCAGACATTCTTGTCTGAACAGAAAAGTATGTGCTTTTGTATAATTGCATACTGCGTCCTAGGATTTGAACGATGGTCGCTTATTACTGTTTGGTTAGAGAATTTGCTCTCGGTGCAGAGTTGCGCTAAGTCAACCGGGTGCTGTAACCCAAAGATCGGCAGACATTTTAGATGGGTCCCGCTTTGGCCAGTAAGTCCAATGTCAAGCATGCACTAACATAAACTTGTACTCTTGAGACAGAATATAATATATTCTATCCCATGAGAGAGCGTTGATTGTCACTTGCCTACTAATCCGTGCGTTAAGACTGCCGTGGAATTCAGGTTTCGAGCTAGGTATCCAAGTAAAACCACGACAGCTTTCTGCACCCACTGAGCTAAGTGACTCTAATCCCAGCATAGATAATTCAATAATAATGACCATACCTTTCCTTTTAGGAGAGTAGATTACAGTGAAGTTCTTGCTGCTATCTCCTCAATAAAATCTGAAGTAACTGGACCTGACAACTAACCACCACCACGATTCATTCAACTTTTGTCTCCGTTTATAGGTAAACATATGCTACATATAATTAATTCGTGTTTGATGTCATCTTCTGTTTCCAATGCTTGGAAGTTTGGAACCATCGTGCCCATTCCGAAAAAATCCTCTCCAGAATCTACTGCAGATTATCAACCAATTAATATTTTGTGCTTTATATCCATAGTCCTAGAAAAGCTAAACAATAAACGATATCACAGCTGTGAAACCGCTTTGTTTAAAGTAACCCCTGACATAAAAAGCGCTCTAGATCGAGACAATTTCATTGTCCTAGTACTTCTAGATTCCTCTAAGACTTCTGATTACGTATATCATCGCATGATCTTCGATAAAATTGTTAACTCTTTTAATTTTAACAGCTCAGCCATAGATCTGATCAAGAATTTTCTGACTGGTTGTAAACAGCGAGTCAAAGCCAATGAAATATTATCTAACACTATTATGTAGGGTTCCTCAGGGCTCTATATTGGGTCCTTTGCTTTTCAGTTTGTTTATAAATGACTTGTCTGATATTCTCCAGGATGTGTATATCCATATATATGCGGATGATGTCCAGTTATATTTCAATTGACCTAATGGGCCTTTAGAAAACTGCGTTGATTATAAGCATAACAGAATTTATGCCTGGTCGAAGGATAATCAGTTCGTTTTAAGTCCTATCAAGTCTCGCTGTATTCACTTCTACAATAAAAAACTGAATTTTTCTGATATAAACAACGTCTCGCTGCCTATGCTAAGAAAAGTCAGTACTCTTGGTATTACCTCAAGTTGCGAAATGAAATGTTGCGACTTCGTTAACAACATTATCAGAAAAATTTATGCAGGTCTTCGGAGTCTCCGGCTCTCTCCGTGTATCCTATCTACTGCAAATTGCATCGGATTAATTAAAATTTTAATTTACGTATGTTAGTGTTATATTTCCTAAACTGGATAATTTTTATACCCGCAAGATGGAAGTAGCATTCAACGACTGCATCCGCTTTGTTTATGGACTTCGTAGGTTTGTGCATGTTTTGCCATTTCAATCTCGAGTGCTTGGCTGTCCGCGTGCTCTAGTTTGCTTATATAATCTAATTAATTGTGACAGACCTAAATACTTACGAGAATTTTTCCAGTTCACAATATCTCGACGTAATATGAATATAATGCTCCCACGTTTTTATAAATCTTACATGGAAAGTTCTTAACTTGTCCAAAATGCCTTTCGATGGAATAACATTCTCCTGAGTGTTCAAACTGAAGGCACTGTCGGTGTATTTGAGTGACACAGTGCAACACTTATAGTATAATATTACTCACTATTATTATGAATTATATGCATGATCTCCAGAGCAGAATTTATGTGTAAATTTTTTAATTTAACTCTAAAATTAAACTAAGTTCGAATAGTAGTAGTTAATTTTCTCATATCTTATAATTTAGAAAAACTGTGTCTTAATCTTTCTTCTTTATATTTAGTATTAAAAACTCGATCACTAGCACCTTTATATCTAAGGTACAAAAAGAAAACTAATAACTCTTGTGTACAGTATCCTTAAATAAATATTTCTATTTCTATTTCAAAGTTGTCTTTAGTAACCTTACGCCTCTAAAAGCTTTGAGTGAACGACAAAATATTATCTGAATTTAATAAGGCCTTTCCTTGTGGTACTAAGTTACCGATAAATATGGTAATTTAGTGACTTCTTGCGAACATAGGCTAGAAATGACTGCAGATTCGCTCACTTTCCCAGAGTCCCACTAAATAGACATCTATTCACAAAACCTGTAAATAGCGGGTTATGAATTGAGTGATCCACCACATGTCAAAATCATAAATAGTGAAACTATACAATGGTGTTGAGCAACGGTTACCGATCTTCAAGTTTCGTAACTACCGCTACCGAGGTAACAGGAATTTTCAAAAACCTCCACGTTCTGTTCTCGATGATTGGTTGCGAGAGGCTGATGTGGAAAATCTATATCTATTTGTATATCCTTGGTTTTTATCTATTAAGTCAACATTTTGTATTAATGTGTTCAGGTTCTAGTGTCCATTGACAAAAATCATCAGCATAATGTAAGAATTTAAAATAGTCGCCAGTGTATGCCATCTGAAATGCTGACGAGAGTGCTGATAATTTGTTTAAGAAAAAATAGGAGCAGCAAGAGTAAATATCCTTGTCATCCTCCAGTATTCACATTAAGGTTGTCGGGCAATATTCTCATATCTAGGGTTCTGCATTTACTGTTGCTATAAACACTCTTTATTAAGATGATTTGTTTATGGGAATATCACGTCATCGGTAAGCTTTCAAAATAATAGTTCTTTTTTTTTTTTGCAAGCCATAACGAGGAGCACCTGGTACTCTTTGGATTATTTCACAATGATCCCAAAAATTTGTACACGCATTGTACGCATTGCTCTTTACGTAGCGTTTTTCTAAGAGCTGATGAGATTGAGCTATTGATACGCGGTCTACTATTTTTCCTCTTTTGTCTAGACAAATGCTGCAGTTAAGTTTATTTTACAGTTGATGGTATTCATTTTTCAGATCTAATTGCCGAATGGATCTGCTCTGGATAACTAAGCCACTCTTACATATTGATAATAATATTTCACGTTTTCAAAATTTCCGTCACAGTGGAAAGTGGTAGAGGTTTTGCCAGTGCCGGAAGTGAATAAGGTCAAAGAACCTGGTGCCTATCGGCCAGTTAGTTGGTTGTGTTACTTAGGGAAAGTATTAGAAAAATTAATGTCACAACAAATAGCATATTACTTGGACGAACATAATATATAGAGTCCCTTCCAGGTTGACTTCCGAAAGATTCATAGTTGTGGGACTACTCTTAATGGCGTTACCGTCATAGGTTCGGAAACCCGTGCCTCGATATGAATCACGCGTATGTATTCTAACTCCGCTAGAGTTTTGGACTCAGTTAATCATTCTAAATTACTATCGAAGCTGGGATTATAATTTAACTTCACTTAGCACTTACTGATAGTTTTTTATCAGGCCGATATCAATACGTCGAAATAGGTAATACTTAATTTGGTATTTTGCAACTTCACTGTGGTGTACCACATGGATCAATCCTAGATCCACTGCTATTCAGCTTGTACATCAATGCTTTGCGCGATGCTATTGAGAATTATAATGTACACCTATATGCAGATGATGTACAGTTCTATCTTAGTCGACCTATTGACCTGTCTGAAGTCTACATTGATCGTATGATTTCAGACTTAGAGAAGGTCTCAATATGGGCTAATTTGAACTGTTTGAGTTCTTACTGGCATGGATCTTCCTCACAATACACTTCTTGGTGTCTCAATTCCTTTTTTTTTTAGCGTGTGAAAAACTTAGGTGTGTATATGAAAAATAATATCAAATGTTATGATCAAATAGGATACATAATTAGTAAAATATATGGTGGCTTACGTTGCCTTTGGCTTTCTGCTAATCTTATGCCAACAAACACTCGAATGCTTTTGGTTAGATCACATCTTTTTCCTCATTTCATTAAAGGTAGATTGTTGTTCCTTCACTTGTACTCTGTTTGATCAGGAAGGCTAAATATGGCGTTCAACGATTGTGTTAGATTTATTTATGGACTTAGATGATATGGTCATATTTGCTCGTACAGAAACAATTTACTGGGGTGTTCACTCACTGAGTTCCTTCATCGCCGATTACTCATATCTCTTCACAAAATTATTTACTCTGGTAAAGACGTACCTTTTTACTCAACTTAGATTTTATAATTCTTAATTATTCTAAATTTAATTTTTTCGCTTACCATTATTAATGTCTGGTTCTCTCCTAGTGTAATTTAAAAATTAACCACTATTTTATGTCCAATAAAAGTATTTGTATCGATTTTTGTGTACCATTGTTTGAATAAAACCGAATTGAACTCTGGTGTATTTGATGCTATTCTTAAGTATACTCTTGTATTCGATGAAAGGCTCTGTCCATCATCAAATTCTTTTGGCTCTTTTGAAGATAACCGAGACTTTCTTCCACTGATGTTAAAGGAACTTCAAACCCCGTGTTAATTTTGCGTCATCTGGTACATCCAGAAGGTCCTTACTACAGACGAAATTTTCTGTAAATATATATAAATTGTTCATGCTATCACAAAAATTTTCTAAATAAACCTCCTCACATTAATCAGGTTGGATTATTAGTTCTTTATGGCTTTGTGGCGATTCTTAACTTACTTTTCCATCGTCATGAAATCAATTGGCTGGTTT
Organism: Dioctria rufipes; assembly: GCA_963924295.1. Lineage (NCBI taxonomy): Eukaryota > Metazoa > Arthropoda > Insecta > Diptera > Asilidae > Dioctria > Dioctria rufipes. The sequence goes on from OZ002743.1 coordinate 21,753,318, forward strand.
TGAGTTCTTCTATCTGGTGGTACACAGATTTAGTTGTGAATCCTTTCATGGTTGAGGTAGATCCTACCTACAGAAATCAGACGAGAGCAATAAAAGTCCATAAAAAGATTACTGTTGCCATTGTTTTATTAAGAGCTCATGTTTGCCCTCTGATAACAACTTCAAGCCAAATTAGGGGTAAGCTATTTACCGAAAGTAAGCTAAAGAAAAAGATCTTTCCATAGACATCAATTCAATTGATGTCCGCAAATATATCAATTTCAAAGAAAATCTTTTGAAAACACACTAGGGATGGCGGTACTTAACCGCTTCGTAGACAAGAAGAGAATGGAAAAGTGGTCTCCAATTATTATAAGTAGGAGTTAATTTGTTAGAATCAGTCAATGATGGATAAAGAAGTATTTTAAGAACTTTCATTTTTAACGATTCTAAATCAAATTAATAAATACAAGAAGAAAAAACAACCGCCTCGTCCGGGGTTTGAAACCGGGACCTTCCGCTTGCCGGGCGACTGCTCTTCCACTGAGTTAAAAAAGCTAATTTGTTATTGAAACCCATATACAATTTCGATTCGAGATATTTAGTTAAATTACCAAAGTATTTCAAATTTTCTGAGTGAAAGTGCTCCAAATAGTATTAAATTTTTCAAAAACTGTTCTGTGCATGCAACATTCAAAATTAGTTAGGTGCAATACAAAATTTATCAATCAAAATGTCATTACGAACATTCATTGACGGCGGCAAAATTCTGTTAATGCCAACATGCTGACTAAATTATTTCAATTTAACATGTTTGTCGACCTTAAAATATAACTGCGGTATTAGAAAAGAATTCTTTTCATGTCTATATAAAGAAACAGAAAACTATTTACATTTCAATCCTTTTTACTCATAATAAATATATTTTCTCAAAACTAACTCCCCCACCCATCCACTCACCTTTTTTCTACTACCCAACATTCTTTCTGGTATAGATATCCGGCTCTAATCTTTACCTCGAATGCATGGACAGGGAGCTTTAAAACGAGTTCCTTTTTCACGAAGACTTTAATAAGGAACTGTCATGATGTAGCGCATCTCCTCCCGACATTAAAGAGTTTTATCACAGGAAAAGTTTTCAATTTTGCTCAAAGGGCAGACAGACGGACGTTGGCTACACCAACAACGATAACATCAAAATCAATTTCTATCCAATTTAACGATGGGAATTGGATATTGATTGCGGATTATGTAAGGCGTACAATCCTCCTAACAGGATAAGAAGAATAATATTGTTATAGTGCCAGCGTGCCAGACTCAAGAATGTAATAAGATTTCAGTTTTGATGTATCCTCGCATTGAAATTACTAGCATAAATTCGATAGTTGAAATTTTTTAGTCATACCGTGATTAAATTGTATTTTAAATTTGGGTCTGTAATTAAAGATAATTTATTTTTAACTTAAAGTGCCGTTTTTTTTTTTTTTTTGCATAATGAACTTCTTCTTCTTCTGCTAATATCTCCTCGGAGAAGTTTTTTTGTGTCCTTTTATCTGTATACTTTCGAAAAGGGAGATATTAGGTATACAAATAAAATAGTTTGTTTTATCTTTTTTTCTCTGGAGCGAACCTTACATCCTTGCACATCCATTTATCGATGGAAGATTTAATTTTCTTAATATCATTTCGTCGATTCTTCTCTCAAGTTTAATATTGAAATTTCCAGTGGATGTGCAAAAAAATTCATGAAATTACTCATAAATTTCTCACTCTTGTAATATTGGAGGATAAAAACGTAATATAAAAGAAAAATTATAACGATTTTCGAAAAAATTAACTTTTGTTAAATGATTTTTCGAATTTCGGTATTTTGAGTACGTACTATTTGCTGATGGTTTAAGGAGCGGAGCGTAAAACTGGACTGATTTGTAAACATAAAAAGGAAAACCCTATATTAAAAAGTAAAAAAGCCGGAATTGGTCTAATATCAATTCTTATGATACCTTAGATGAATATTCGTATGTAATTTCGTATGTTCACCCATTTGAGCAGTTTTGATTGTTGATGTGTTTTTTCGCATATATTTCTAGAACGATTAGTTGCATGATAAAAATAATTCTGACCAATTTTATAGGATCTCATTTTTTGAAGATTTTATAACGAAATTCAATTTAGCATAAATTGCATTTTGTTAACAAACGCAGGAGCGTATCCAGACTTAAAGCCCGTAGGTGTAAGGTGTGAGGAGGGCGGAGGATCACAACTAAAATGTTAGAGAGGGGAAAATTGGAAAAAGTCGCTTTTAAATTTTTTTTTTTTATACATATTTGGAAAACTTTCTGATAATATTATCCACTTCAATGACGGTATCAGGGTGGGCATTAAGAAGAACGAGCCCCGATAACCGTCTTCACCCATGCCACAACTGAGCAACATCAAAAAGTTGAAAAGCTTCTCTCTGCCTTGGCCACGCTTACTAGTAGAGTAACCAATGCATGAAGAAGCGTGTATAGTAGGGTTCATATCCTGGTCGCAAAATTCCAATACTTCTACTACTGCTTTAGGTAGTATGGTACCCTAATGTATTTCACGTTTCCACTTGTGTAACCCACTGGGAGTATTCGCTCTCAAGTCTCTTCCCAGAAAATTTAAACAGCGGCTCATATCTGGATGTGGGTCATGACCCCCATGACCCTTCCCCTGTAATATGACAGGCGAATGCTCATTTTAGGCCCGACATGAGAGATGTCTTGCACGATACATTATGATACTCTGAACATTTTTATTAACAATTTTTATTTCTATCTAGCTGGGGTGAGGGGTGTCAAAGTTGATCTAATACAGTTTGGAAAATAGCTCTGTATAGTCATCTCGATACTCACATTTTCAGTATTTTACTCGCTTTTATACGGAATGAGGCACTAGAGTTTTCGCCCGTTAGATGGCTCTAACTCTGTAGGTTTATATCCGATCGGGAAACGGATTTTACTGTTCGCTTCAGCTCACTAACAGCTACAATTCGCAGAAGAAAATTTTTCTCTTCAGAAAAACGAGACGTTTGTGCAGCCGGAAAATTTATTTTCATGCACTTGGGTCAGATATACCCCAGCTACTCTATTTCGCATATATTTTTGCATTTTCAATTTCCATGGTCATTAGTGCTTTGTTTTGAATATTTTTCCGCTCAATCTCGATAAGTGGGAAAGTCCACATTTTCACCTAAGAAAGTCGCTCAAGCTACATCCGATCGCCAAAGCTTTCACCCGCCATATAGAAATAAACATTGTTAATAAAAAATGTTCAGAGTATCATAATGCATCGTTTAAGACATCTCCCATATCTGGAGGTATTTGGCCTAAAGTTGTATGATAAGTGGGCATTCTCCTTCAACTCACTATGAGCTGCGAAAATCTATCCCGAACTTTAGCAAGACCAGTACTAAGATAAACGTGCTAAATTTGGTTTGTTGTTCTTGACTAGAGGTGGCATCACCCGTAAGTGTCTAAACAATTTAACTTGGATTTATCGGCACAAACTCTTCTTTAGTACTAAAAATATTTCTTGCCAGAATTCTGAGAAATGTCAAGAACGAAAAACGAAAAAATATGTAAAAACATTAACATATTCGATATGAGTGAGTAAAATAATAAAAATGCTTCTTCTTCTTCTTTTTAGTATCTTTCATCTCTGAGTCTCCGCTGTCACATATTTTAATTTTTAGTGAGTCTCCATCATCGGGCCGCTCTTTTAGTAGTATGACAGCGGAGACTCATAGATCAGATATTGAAAAGAAGAAGAGGAATCATTTTTATTATTTTACTCACTCCTTTCAAATATGTTAATGTTTTTACATATTTTTTTTTTTTTTTTCATTTTTAGTTGTGCCATTTCTCAGAAATTTGACAAGAAATATTTTTAGTGCGCTTAAAACCGGTGTGTACCGAAGAATTCAAACTAAATCGCTTGGAGATTTACTGGTAGTGCCACCTCTAATCCAGAACAATAGGCTAAATTTAGCGTATTGACCTAGTACTGGTCTCGCTAAAACTCGGGATAAATTTCACCAATAACTCTTAGCGCACTAAATTTTATATGAAAATTTAATTAACGCAGACCTCAGTACTAGGCATTAAAAAAGGCCCCGATAAAGGAGATGCGCTAAAATTTAGCTTAGCGCAGACCTCAGTACATACTAAACTAAAGCTGTGAAAACAGAAAAACATCGAATAATAAGTGGATACAGTTTTCAAAAGCGACACCTTGCATGAAGTAGCCTAACTGAAAAAATTAAGTAGTCCCCTATGAGTAAGGAACTAATAGTAAGAAACTATAGTTTCTTACTCGTAGGTAGCCCCCATATTGACCTGCGTAATAAACCCTCATTTATATACTGTTTTACTTTTGTCCAGAAGAAATATTTATGATTTTTCTTATTTGTTCAATTTCTTTGGTAACATACAGCCTCCACAAAGCTTGCCCAGTTTTTGATTTCTCTCCAGATTTTCCCATTTCCACTCTCATAGGCATAGGCTACACTCTTACAACAGGGGGGGGGGGTGTTATTTGTGTAGGTCTTCTAAGTGTGTAACCTATTTATTCCCATTTTAGGTCTTCTAAGTGTGTAGCCTATTCATTCCCATTTTTTAGGCTTACTCGGTTGATATTAGCCTTTAATGAATGCATTTAACCACAACTCTGTGTTTAAGATACGTCTTAGACAGGATATTCTACATATAGTCCTTAAAAATTTGGTTGGAAACACTTAAATTCTACTCATTATAGTTTCCTTTTTTGTAAACCATGTTTCGCTTTCTTATAGCAGGATTAATGTCATGCATGAATTAAGCATTCCAAGTCTTATGCCCTTTAAATGTGTGGGAGCTTCCAAGCTGCCCACATTCCTCCGAAAGCTACTTTTGTTTTTTCAGGCTTTCACTTTTGTCTTCTCCTAATCCTCCGTTTGTAGTAAAAATGCTACCAAGGTAGCTGAATTCTAATACTTTCTCTATACGGCTAGTGTTTGTGGTGTAGATTCTGATGTAGTTTTGTGTGTGCTTTTTGCTATCTATACCTACCTATGTGGAGACTATACGCCTCGCAAAAGTTAAAAATTGAAGCACATCCTCTTCAAAAGGATACTGCTATTCCACGGCAGAGTGGATCTGCTGAAAGAACTATAACAAAAACAGGTTCATGATAAGCAAATAAACATCTGCAAATATAAATAGATCCATTTCCCCACTCCAAATATTTTTATAATTTCTTTTTTTATTTTGGCTATTCATATAATACCTGGAACTCAGCTTCATTATCATTGAAGAGCAGGGGGGGGGTGAAGAACAGGTGAATAGATATAAATTATCCTGCTGACAATACCACAAAAGAAGTGAATGTATGTTATTGTTCTGGAGAATCCGGGATTTTCTTTGACCCTCATTAATGCAAATCCACAACAAAATATTCCATTGATATTTAAAATAATTTAAATAAAATTGTTATGCAGTTGCCTTCGCTTGCCTTGTCTCCAAATAAATAGTTATGCCCTGCCGTCATCCGATAGCAATGTCATCTCGAAGAAAAGGAAAAATACGATGAACCACTTTAGAGGATTAAGATGAGACTCATTGATATTCTGGGCAACAAAGGATGAACCTCCTTTGATTTCCTATGGGTAAACACAAAAACACCATTCAAAGAGTAATGATTGCGGGTTTTTCATCTAGGAAATTCTGAAGAATAACCGAATATAAATGTGGTGGCTTAGAAGTAATATTTTACTCCTCACCGAGGGATATTCTTTCCTTTAGGGATTTCGGAAATAGTCCCCTAATCACTAGATGTCAAATAAGTGTATTAGAATTTAGAGATAACATATTTTCTAAGTCGTCTTGGGAACTTTAATTAAAACAAGACATGTGTAGTCTCGTTGCTTCTTTCAAGGATTTCTGACACTCGTTTGCAAAGAAATCGTACATTTTAAACTGGAAGTCAGATTTTTTTCTTTACAAATTTCATGTACTTTTTTTTTTAACAATATAACCGAACTTCGCTCTCATTTTAGTGTAAAACTATAGGAACATCGTAACGGTCGTCTCTGACAAATAGTTCAAAATTTCGAATAATCATAAATAAATCCCTTGTGATTTAGTAGAAAATTGAAACTTTTTCAATTGTAAAATTGTAAATACAATTTCAAAAATGGACTAAATCGGGCAACCCCTTCGTGGTAGTGCCATGGAAAAATTTAGATTTTTTACGAATACTGTAAAAACGATCAGTCCTAGAAAACTTCTATGAAATCCTACGAAATTGCTTATAATAATTTTTACTGTCCGACGAACCGTTCCAGAAATCTATACGAAAAACCACTTCAACAATCAAACTTGCACAACGTGATGACCATACGAAATTACATACGGATGGGTAGTTATCTAGGGTATCATAAGCACTCGACTTATATGGCATTCATACTATGCCGAAATTTCGTAATTTAGATGAAATCGTCGAAATCAGCTCAACATTATGCTATTTCCCATACATTTTTTTAAGTTCATGTCAACGTATTTTGTACAAAATTACCATCAAAATTACGTACTTTATGACGAACGCATCCCAAATAGCTGGAGCATTTGCAATTTATTCGTTTCAAAATTGCGGGCCGCGGTTCATAGCCATAATGACTGGTTCATAGCTATGATGACTGCTCGTGTTTTGGTTTAAGAACATAGAAAATACCACGTGAACTATCAACGAAATTATGAAAAACCTAGTGAAAACAACCCAACAAACATTTTAAGAGTTGTGTGATCTATAGAACGTAATTTTTTAACTGAAAATAGATTATGAATTCCTTGTTCATTTCGACGTCATTTAGACGTAAGTTTTCTACGAAACTAAGACATATTGATCAAATTTTCGTTTATTATTGACTTATTATTGACCCCTTTCCAGCGACGTTCTTTTTACTTCAATATTTGAAAATTTAAGACAATCGAGTTTAGTTTCCGTCAAATATAGACTTCGTTTTGACTGGCACTTTTTAAAGTCGACATATGACGTCTTTCAGCAGTTCAAGTTGGTATAAGTTTAAATAATGTAATCGGAATTTGATCACAAAATTACCGACCATGTATGTATTATACAGAAATATTTGAAAGAACGTCATTTAATGACTCAAAATAGACCCTAGATTTAACAGCGTTTTTCCGTCTTTTAGACGTAATCCTAGTTAACCCTCTAAAAGTCTAGAGCAAATTGTTCTATTGTTCTTAAACTCTTTTTGATATCTTACTTTTTCCGTCTTTTTTCATCATTTTTGCTATTGCATAGACACGTACTGTCTATTTCTCATCATTTGATGACTGATAATAACCCCTAGTGATAACAGCGCTTTGCTGATATTTTGTCGTCAGTTTGTGCTATTGCATAGGCACGCGTTGTCTATTTTTCGTCAGTTTTTGACTGCATTTGAAAGTGGCGCTGCTTGTCGTCATTTTCACGTCATTTCTCGATATTTCGTAGCTTCGTGGAAGACTTGCATTAGTCATCTTCAAGCAGCAGTACGGTCAACAATTCTATGGTCTTTAGTCAAAAGTACATATCTCTACTTACGAAGTTGTGCGCTTTTAATCGAAGTAATATTTAGTTTTTTTGAAGCTATGCATTTTGGATACATCGTTTTATTTCAATGTTTTTGTGAACGAAAATTCAACGAAAACATTGAAAAATGATTTTCTCGATAAACAACGTAAAAAATTAATAATTTCTTCAGAATAATAAAATCATAAGAATTTCCCTACATTTTAGTTAAAGTTTTTTTTGGAAATATTCGTCGTTCCAGGGTGGGAAAGTGAGTTTTTTCATTAAGCTTTTATGTCTGTCGATGTGCCAACTAGAGGTCATTTTGTATTAATAATTGGTGGCTAATATAATGTCTTCATTTCCGTCTGAGAACGTATTTCAGGTGTTATAATGACGTCTTCTGGGCAACCAAAATGTACTCATTCAGATTAATTTTGGAGGTTATTTTGGTGGCTAATATAACGCCCTTATTTCCGTCTGAAGACGTGTTTCAGGTGGTACATTGTTGACAGATCGACGTCAAAAAGATGTTCGATTTAACCAAATTTTGATTTTGACCACTTTTCAATTTCAGTATAAAGACGGTCTATTGTATGTACTATTGACCAGACAATTTGTTGGGCAAGTTCTCATAATTTCGAAAGTCTTGCTCGAAATTACGTAATTTCAGGCCTACGTACTATTAGACCAATTCCAGCTTTTCTTTGTTTCAATTAAGTTGGCAATTATTTGAGAAAAGTTTATTTTCAATTTGAACTTCTGTATTTGAATGAGCTAAGAACCCATTAAAAGTTTTTATTTTCTAACCGGACAAATATACAGGGTGTCCGGTATGTGGGGTTATACCCCTTTGGTTATGGATAGGTTATGCCTATACAAGCGAAAACTTGTATGGAAAAGGTGGGCAGGGGTGTATCTTAACGGTTTCCACGAAAAACCGATTCTAAGAACGCAAGGCCTATTACACTTCTTTTAACATTTCGTAAAAATGTAAACTGCATCTCTTGCGCAGCTTATCTTTTATCTTCTCTGTGCGGATTTCCTATAGGAGTGGAACTTTGATTGAAATGTTAATGTTAAGTATGATATTAGATGGTCCTGGTGGCAAATTGTATTCAGTTTAAATTAAAAAATTTCTTAACCTTTTTTTTATTTATTAAGCATATTATGTTTTATTTAACAGCTTAAGTTTCCAAAAAATCAAAGTAAAATTGAAAAATATTTTGGTGGCGACACCCTATCTGAATCCGCCCCTGCACTCTTAATGAGTAGAGTTTAATGATAGCACAAACATATCGTGCTCAGATTAGTATTTTCGATGATTGGACAAACGACACATTAATGGTTGGTGATTTTAATATAAATTGGAATAGCAGCGATACTTACAAAAAAGGACTTACCCAAAAAGTGAATGTACCTAAAAGAATTACTAGCAACTAAATAAATACATTAATTAACTACGTGATATCGAACTCGGATAGAGTGGAAGTGAAAATTAATACAAATAAAATAAGTGATTATGAGACATTGGACATTGAAATAAACAAACAAGTGACACGAAAAAGAAATTAAAAAAGCACTTTGAATATATTCATTATGAAAAGGAACATTTTCACGCAGAAATTGAAAGAAGTGATATTAGATTAGCTAGAAATAATCATTTAAATCAAGATGGAGAATTTTTAATAATGGCTGTGAAAAATGATGTGAAAAAATTGTAAATTAAGAAAAAATATTCAAATAGAAGCAATGAGTGGTTTACCGAGGAGTTGAGAGTATTAAAAGCTGAAAAAGTGGACGCATTTTTAAGAGCTAACTAAAATAACCAACACTCCGTCGAATTGAGACATGTACAAGTGGGTGAGAAATAGATATAAGAAAAATATGCGAGCATCCAAAGAAAGATTTATAAGTAGTAATATAGAAAATGCTAATACACAAAAGAGTAATAGGCAATTTATAAAAAGATCAGTACTGAAGGAAGACAAACCAGAAATAGAAGAAATCCAGTTTGGAAGTATTATAGTTAAAAACAGTAATGAAATAGTGAATAAATTGAATAGTTATTTTATTGATAGTGTAGCAGCTTTAAATAGCTCAATACCAACGGAAACGTATGTTGATAAGCTTGAGCAGATTTTGACGAGATTTGAATTCGAAAATGTAAGAAATGAAATTCTGAAAGAAATCTGCATGGCTAGGAATAAAAAGAAAGACTACAACGGAGTAGATATAAGAATGATTTTAGACAACTGGAACATCATGGGAGAGTATACAGTTAACCATAAACAGAAGTCTATATGAAGGTATATTTCCTAGCTCTTGGAAAGAGGCTATAGTAGTGTCCGTACCTAAATTCAAAAATATTAGAAAATGTGAAAAATTAACATTTGAACATTTTTGATAAAATAATAGAAAAAAAGAGTCCAACTACAATTGGAGAAATACTTAGAGGAATCAAAATTTATAATGAAGGACCAGTCTGGCTTTAGAAAAATGCATATTTGTGAAGCAGCGGTAAGTTTAGTAAATTTGAATAAATTTATACTAGCAGTATTTCTGAACTTTAAAAGAGCCTTCGAAACAATTGACCGAGAAATTCTTATCAAAAAATTGTCTAAATATGAAGTGGTAGGAAGAGAGCTTAAATGGCTTGAGAGTTACCTACCTATACAAAGAACAAGAATAAATAAGGTTTTATTAGAATCACAAGACAATATCTTAGTTGTGCCCCAATGATCAGTTCTTGGAACCATTCTGTTCTTAAGAGGAGTCAGTACCAAGATTTGCAAGTTTCATACATTTTTCAATGCGAATTTCTAGCAAACTATTTATAGCAGAATGATGATTTATTATATTAAATTAATGGTAAGGAACAGGTCTAGTAAATAACGTCGAGAAAAATAATAAGAAATGCATTGGAATGATGATATTACCTCGGAAACTAATAAATAATGGTAAAAATTGATTTTTTGAAATCAAATTCCTGTTAGTAGGTATTCTCAGTTCTTTAGATTGTGGCTACTTTAGAAAGATAAAGCCCAGATCTAGCAAATACGATCGAGTTTTTTCATTTTTATACCCTAGATGAAATCTATAGGGTATACTAAGTTTGTCATTCCGTTTGTAACACCTCGAAATAATGATGGTAAAACAAAATGGATTGGACACCCACGAATATTATTAAAAGTTATTTTGATTTTTGCATGTCCGTACGCCCGTCCGTCCGTCCGTTCGTCCGTTAGTGCGCACGATTACTCGAGAACGCGTTTACTTAGACAGCTGAAATTATGTACACGGACTTTAAAAAAAAAAGTAAAATTGAGTTCGAAAAGACAAATCGGGCAACTCCTTCGTGGGGCTGCCATATAAAAATTTAGGTTTTTTACATATACTGTGAAAACGAGCAGTCCGAAACATTTTTTATGTACCAAAAACTTCTTCAGAATACGAAATCCTATAAAATTGGTTATAATCATTTTTTCTGTCCGACAAACCGTTCTAGAAATATATGCGAAAAACCTCTTCAAAAATCAAACTTGAACAGAAGGCTGACAATACGAAATTTCATATGGGCATTCATCTAGGGTATCATAAGAATTGGTCTTAGACCAATTCTAGCTTTTTTACTTGTTAGTAGCGCTATTTTCAATTAGTTGACTCTAGTATACTTGTTTTTTCTCTCGGTATTTCACCGACGAGAAATTGCGATAATTCGTTGAAAGTTTTAGAAATATAAAGCTGAATAGTATTTTTAACAATTATGTGCAAAATAAAATTTAGAAGATTTAATTCTTGTTAAAAAATTTCAATTTCTTTGAACTGCAAATTTTCATTTTCGTCTTAAATTGTCGCATGTTGGGTTTCCGTCTATTACAGTAGATGCCTCTAATGTGACTTAGGTCTCGAATAATTTTATATGAATTTTCATACTTTCAGGACATAAACCTACGTATAGTAAGTTTTATTGCCTACAGGGTCGCTGGTATCTAAATTGAAATTTTTGCTGAGTACTGACTCCTATTAATATATATTAATGATATGGAAAAAGTGATGAAATATGAAAGATCAATTTTGTTTGCAGATGATACATTACATCAGGCGAAATATGAATTAAAATAAGATTTGCATCTTTTAAGCAAGTCGTTAAGAATCAACAAGGTCTTACTTAGCTTGCAAAAGACTAAATTAATAATCGTAAGTGCGAACTGTGACATGGAAATTGATATTGATGGAGAAGTAATAGAAAATGTGAGCAAAATCAAATATTTGGGTGTCATAATAGACAGAAAGTTGAATTTTGGAAAAACAAAAAATTGTTTCTTCAGAAGAATTCGACACAAGATGTCTCTAATGACTGCCATACAGGTTTACAACAGCATATTTAGACCCCATTTCGAGTACAGTTCAACGACATTGTTTCTGTGTAACCAAGCATCGTTAGATCGATTACAGATACTTCAAAACAAGGCTATAAGGTGTATACTAAAATGCAACAGATTTACGCCAGTTAGACACATGCTACAAGAACTTCCTTCAATGGGTGAATTGCAAAAAGAGAATTTAATTTAATGTGTTTAAGTTTCTATTCAAAGTAAAGCCTAGTACTATGAAAATTCAGCAAACTAAAATATATTGGCGAAAATATATCTTGAAGTTTAGCGAGAGCTGTACTAAGGTCAACGCGCTAAATTTGCCTTTGGGTTTTGTTTAGAGATGGCACCACCAGTAAGTCTCCAAAAAATTTAACTTGAATTTATCCGCCCGGGCCATTCTTTAGCGCGCTAAAAATATTTATTGTCAGAGTTCTGAGATTTGATAAATTTATTGACCGGATTTTTGTAGTTAATGCAGTTTTGTACGTCCTTGCTGTAAGTACGGATGAATTGGATTTCTTCCCGTGGCCGTATTTCCAATATCATTCTTAATTTTTTTTATTGTATACATTATACATATTATTTTAATATTTTTAATATTTCCAAATAATTTTAACTACCTGTTTTTAGAAATATTATGACCGCGCATTGTATTTCCGTAAAAACAAATGGCAAAATTCTTCTTCTTCTTGGTTTTAATATATCTTTTCTTTGAGTCTCCGCTGTCATAATTTAGCTGCTAAAGAACGGTTCGATATTGGAGACCCGCTAAAATGTAGTTTAGCGCGGACCTTAGTACTAGGCTTAAAAAGAGGACAATTGCCTGAATATCTACAGACTAAACTGAATCTTGTTTGTGATATACAATCATACAATTTGCGAGGTGCAGAAGTAAATTATCTATTGCACAGCAGACGAAGTAATAGAGCACAAAATTCATTATTGTAAGGTACTACAGGAACTAAAACGTGAAAATAGATTTATTAATTTTAAAAGAGGATTTTTGGAATATTTAAGGACAAATTATACATAATTTAAATGAAATCTATCAATTTAAGGTTTATATAAACTAATAAAATATTATTATTATAAGTTTTTCAATATATGTAATATATTGAGTAGTTTTATTAAATAAACATTTCGTTTTACGTATTTTAAATTATATCTAGTTACATATATTAGAGTAAGTGTTAGTTAGAAATTCGAGTTTCCATATTTTATCAAAGTAAACTATATCGGTACTCGGCAAACGTTTATCATTAATTAAAATATTAATAAACATAAAATCTTTAACTAAACTTATCGTCTTTTATCCGGAGCTGCATAAATTTAACTCGACTATTAACTCAGTTGAAACAGTAAATTATAAATTTTCAATTTTCCATATTTATGGAGTATGAACGCCAAAGGTAAATAATTATAAATTTTGTGAATTGCTTTTATCATGGCAGAAATAAAATCAATGTCTGAATTTACCTTTATCCACGCATACACACATATTTTATCCATATTTATTAGATTATTAATTCCTTCCACCCGTGCGTCGGATGTGTTAATTGAAACTTTAAAATACAGAAATTCACTACTTCAGGCAATGGCCTACTTGTACCACATGCGGAAAATATTATGAGAGAGAAATTTTAATGAATAATTGTATTTTTAGAGATGAGCTGAAAGCCCTTCAATTTATACGCGCATGCATGAATCCTTTTAATAAAAAAAAAATGGAATAAGCTTTTTTTTTTTATATTTATAAAAGTAAAATGTTTCAGGCAAAAGAAATTAATTAAATTTAAACCTACAAAAAGAAAAAATGACTAGTGAAGAGATTTTTTATTTAAACGTTGAATAAAACCAGCCTTTCAGAAAATATGGATTTTTTCACTATTATTAAAAATATGAGGCCTTTATTAAGTTGCTCTTCAACGTTCGTTGTAATTGAGGGATTTACACTTTGAGTGACCAGAAATGGTAAAATATAATACAATTTCTACACATACATATATGTATATTCAAAAGGTTATATAAATATGGACGAGCGCAATCGCAAAGGTTATTGAAAGGCATGAGTACATTTTTTTATTAATTGTTCATTATGAAATTTCCATTTCTTCCTTATAGTATGACGCGGGATAAGTTTTACAATAAAACGAATCGTGAATGTTGGGCAGTTTTCAACTTTTATATGTAAAATATTAAAGATTACAAAAAAATATGGCTTTAATGTTTATAAACATTTATATGATTCCAGGCAATAATCTGGAACCTATAGCCATAAATAGATCGAGGAAAACGAACTTCAATTCAATTCAATTTCAATTCAATTCTTTATTAAGGGTATTATACAACAAGATTATTTAATCTTTTTAACATGTACAAAATATATTATTTGGAGGAAACTACTGAGAGACAAAAAGAAAAGGTATATAGCTACAATATGTATACAGCATATATAGGCGATGCCATTGATGTCATTAGTTTTAGACTAAGTACAAAAGTAAGATGACAAAATTACCCACTAAGAAATATAACTAACAATTTATTAACAATGCAAGTAGTTTATATAATCTTGAATTTATTATTTCATTTAAATTTAAATATTAATATTAATAGTGTGTGTAAAATTAGATGCGTTCGGCTAGCTGCCATCAGTTAAATGTCGGTACAAGAACCTCTTAAACGCGCCAACAGGCACTGTGCGTTGAATATAATCTGGAAGTGAGTTCCACTTACTAGATATGTGAACGAAGTAGGAACGTTGGCCCATGACTGTAAGGTAACGAGGGATCAAGGTATGGACGTGCCTAGAGCTACGCAAAAAGCTAATACTGTTGCCCAAGTATACGGGATTGTTGGTGTATATAAGACGATGTAGAAAGGTTAGCGATTGGTACAGAAGGTAAGTTTTAAGGGGGCAGCCAAGTATTGAATTTCTGTGTAGGGATATATGGTCAAAGCGTCGTAGTCCAAACACGAATCTAATACAGTTGTTAAAAGCCACCTCCAACTTTCGCGAGCAGACAGAATCCAGGCTAGGAAAGACTAAGTTACCATTGGTGGTGAAAAATGGGACAACCAGAACTTTGACTATTTTGAGTTTGGTAACTACCGAGAGAAAATCCGCTGAGCACCAAAGTTTACGAAGTGTACCATATACTTTCCCAAGGATGCTGTTAACATAATCGCAGCAGGTCAGGCGAGAGTTGAGCATTACCCCAAGATCTCTAACTCTCTCCAAGTGAGACAGGGGATTATTATTTAAGAGAACTGGGGGAAAGTTTGATGGATCCAAGCCTCGCCTATGGAGTATCATGTAATTTGATTTGCTTGCATTCAAGGCAAGATCATTTACCACAGACCAGTCATGGATGCACTCCAGATCCTCGTTGATTTTGAGGATACAATCCTCGGATAGACCAACAGGGCAGCAAAGAAAAATTTGAACATCGTCTGCATGCATATATATGTTTGCGTTGCGTATCACATCTGGTAAATCATTAATATAGAGGCTAAATAGAAATGGTCCGAGGATAGGCCCTTGTGGTACACCACGGCACAGACATATCGGGTCAGAGAGATGGTTGCCACTTTTCACTTGCTGCGTTCGCCTTAACAAAAAACTTTTGATGACTGATAGAGCGAACTTATTTCAAGTTTTCATTTGGAATCTAAGTCCAGTTTAGGGAAAATTACTTTTAACTTAGTCTTTAATTAGCAAACAGCAGTAGTCTTCTTAATCCGTTATAATAGTAGTCAAGCCCAGCGGGAAAAATGGGAATGCCTGGCTTAGTTAAAGTTTTTGTTTTCGGAATGCATCCGAAATGCTTCCGTTTCCAGCTGGGAGTCAAGTATGCAATTTGGGAGTTAAAATTAATTTCAATATTTCATTTTAGTGGAGATTGTATACAAGTAAAATTAGTTAACATCTGTATTGCCTGTATGCCCCTAATATCCCGATATTGATATGAAATTATACTCCCAGACTATCTTTAGCTTCTGTTCTTTTTTTTAATGGCAAGGAGACAGGTGACCCTATCCCAAAGCACGGAGTTGTGCTGTTCTGCTAGAAGGCCATTCACTAAAACCTTTCTGTCTTCTTAATGAAGCGCATCAGGTCTTGGAGAGGCAGGTCATTCAGCTCATCCACAGATAGAAAGGCAGACCCTAGAGTATCCAGCCTGCACCGGGGAAAGGCCGGACACGCACACAAAAAGTTTTCGGTTGTCTCGGGTCTCCCTTCCAGGCAGGACAGACACTCAGGGCTTTCAACAACTCCCATCCTTGTTAGATTAGCGTGAAGTGAGCCCATCTCTGCTGATGCTTTCTACGACCATCCGCTTTAATTAGAGATCCGATAGTCGAGCTGGCAACCCCTACGGCGGGTTCCAGTCCGAGGAACGTAATCCTTAGCTGAGTGGTGAAAGACTTTGAAGCTTTCAGAGCTATTTGGCTCTCTGAAGGATAATTAATGATTGAGACATTTGTAACTATCTGGAATAGGGTTGTGGTAGTTCATATATCAAGGACTACATGTACTACTCCACTGTTTCTTTTAGAACTTATTTATTTTTCCCGGACGGGAATCGAACCTACACTTGTTAGAATCAGTCAATGATGAATAAAGAAGAATTTTAAGAACTTTTATTTTTAACGATTCTAAATCAAATTAATAAATACAAGAAGAAAAAACAACCGCCTCGTCCGGGTTTTGAAACCGGGACCTTCCGCTTGCCGGGCGACTGCTCTTACCACTGAGCTAACGAGACAGATGATTTTTCCTCTTGCATTTATCAATTTGCTACTAGCCTACTAAGCCACGATTTGCTTTCAGCTGAAATTAACCAGTAACGATGAAAGCGCACAAATAAATTGTAAATTCAATTTTTATTTATTTTTCCCGGACGGGAATCGAACCTACACTTGTTAGAATCATTCAATGATGGATAAAGAAGAATTTTAAGGCGGTTGTTTTTTCTTCTTGTATTTATTAATTTGATTTAGAATCGTTAAAAATAAAAGTTCTTAAAATTCTTCTTTATCCATCTTTTAGAACTATCTAAGTATACAGATATCTCACCATTGAGCCTTGCTGGAAGGATGACTACACTTGATTCGTATTTAATATATGCTGATTAGTTTTCTGTCCTTCCTCAATCTCTATCCCCAACAGCGTGGAAGACTAAAGGCAAAAACTCATCTAGGCCTCGAAGCATTCTCGAGATGTTGTCAAAATGTTCAACAGAGGTTTTTAAATGAGTCACCATAAAACTAAGCCCCAAAGCCTAGCCGCAAGGCGCTCTTTTCTCAATGTTGGACATTTTTCTCTCTCAGGCATATTTCTGTCAACAGATGAGTATCTGAAATACAAAACTTGATATCTCCACTTTACGTAAAAAATAGAAAGAAATGGCGATTTACTCTTTAAGACGAGTACTTGGATCTCAATTTCAAATTTTGCTGCAAATCTAATAACAAACGCGCTAATTATGGGAGTGAATTATATGGTTGGATGCAAACCAAATAAATCCGCTTGACAGTTCGGTTCAAAAGTTAATATCTCCATCACAATCGATTTTGAGGCAAAACTGCATACCTCCGTGAAATATTTCGATTTATCACACATTCGAACAGAGCTTGTCAAATGTAAATAAGTATTTCATTGGTGTTTGAATATGTTTTAACGGTACTTTTGTTTATTCTGAGTTTGTAGCACGCCACCATGCATAAAATATTCACACGCTTCTATACGTCAATAGTCATACTCGCTCCGTCAGTCGGTAGCTTCCAACTTCACTTGCATATAAGAAAAATAATTATTCCCAGCCTTTGCGAGGACATCGTAGGGCATCTCGATAACATAAATGGCGCATAGTTTTAAGAATGGCTTGCCAATCTGTGTCTGGTTTTCTAGTTTAAAGAAGGACACAGTTTTTAAAACTCCTAATTTTTTTCTCGTCTCTCGGTGTTGCCCTAGCAACGTTTGTTGAATTTGATTAAGCTTTGACTAAGGCGAGATCAGCTGACTGTGTCGTGACATGACATTTTGACTTGTCAAAATGTAAACACACGGAGTTATGTATAACTTGGTGCATTTTAATATTATTTATGTAATTTTTTTGTATTTATTCGCGCTTTTGATTGTTTTAGATAAAACACGAGCGTTGATGGAGGAAACTCAGCCTGTTTTTTTGCAACATTTTACGTTTGTTGGCAGCAATTTTTTACCCAGGTTTGAGGTTGTGGAGCTGCCATGCGTAATTAGTATTTAGATAAGTATTCTTTTTTATATGTTTTTTCAGGGTTTAAGTTCTTTGTGGGTTCCTTTTTTATACAGATACAGATCATCAAATCAACCAGTTTCTCGCCAGATGTAATGTTTTATTTCTGCTTTTGTTGTTGTTGAGCTGTATAATAATCGTAATGCACACGTTGTTTGGTGTTTTGAGCAGGACTATATGAATAAATGCCTGTTGATTTGGTTTAGCCTGAGTTCATCTGTGACGCAGAAATTGTCGATTGCAGCAATGAGCTCATACAAGTTGATGAAACATGATGAAGAACCTGAAAAAAGAAACCAAACAAACCACCAAGAACCAAATATTTCATTAAAATTATAAAGTTATCTTAGATGGAGAAAGAAGAACTTTAAGAACTTTTATTTTTAATGATTCTAAATCAAATTTACAAATGCAAGAAGAAAACAACTGCCTCGTCCGGGGTTTGAAACCGGGACCTTCCGCTTGCCGGGCGACTGCTCTTACCACTGAGCTAACGAGAAGATGATTTTCCCCCTTGCATTTATCAATTTGTTACTTTTGTCACTAGCCTACTAAGCCACGTTTTTGCTTTCAGCTGGCATTAAACCAGTAACGATGAAAGCGCACAAATAAATTGTAAATTCAATTTTTATTTATTTTTCCCGCGGACGGGAATCGAACATACACTTGTTAGAATCGGTCAATGATGGAGAAAGAAGAACTTTAAGAACTTTTATTTTTAATGATTCGAAATCAAATTGAGCACGAGCAGCGTACGAATACGTATACAATTAACTTCGTTTATCATAGAAGGAACCACTGCGGAACAAACAAAATTACTGTGATGGCACGTCTAGGAACAAATGCAACAATTCGTGCATTCTGCGTGCTAGCCACGTATACGTCGGCTCAATATACTGCCTCTACCAAGGTAAAAATTATTCTATGTAAGTAAGAATTATATTCGACAAAATCGTTATTTATATCATATTTAAAAAAAAATAAAACGAATTGGTTCAAAATATTTTTAAGATAAACATCTTGTTAACCACAATTACTAAAATGGTAATACTTCGTAAACAAATGATGAGGTGCAGTTGCTATGATGGAGTATTGTTGCTATGCGAGTTATTGTTGCTACGGCAATATTGTTTCCATGCACCTTTGAATACCGTGCTTTGATGCCTTGCCCAAGCTCTGGCTATGTAATCAGCAATCTGACTTGACTCGATATTTTTTTCAGTTTAGCAGTGAAGTGTTATTTCCTAGTGCTCTCATTTTTATTAACAAATCAAACACTTTATTTAGTTGACGATTAATATAAATATTGTTTTTTGGTTCTCGACTCAACTGCAATAAGAAAATTACTAATATAAAAACTTTATTGTGGGTATCGACTGTAATAAAGATTCTTTATGTAGGTATCGACTGCAGGCAGAATTACTAACCTAACTTCATTCTGGGTCCCGACTGTCATAAAAAATATCCTAATCCTAAGCCTCAATACAAAACCATGTAAATCCACTGCGAAAAATTGAGCTGGTAATTACGAAGTCAATTGCAACAACATTTTTAGAAATCAAATTTATCTTTAATCATTTAGTGAATATTGGTTTAATCATATATTATAAGCGTTTTATATTATATAAATTAAGTATTTTTTAAGTTATAGTATTTACTTAACTTGGAAGATTTGGAGGCGTATTCACCAATCCATTAAATTTCTGTTTTACTACTCCTGTAAAGAGCGGGCTAGGACATACTTAAAATTGTTGGTTATTTTATGTCATAATAACGCATATATGTATAACTTTAATTTTAATTCAAGTGGGTCCCTACCCTCTCTAACGGGAGATAGAGTTAGTTAGGTTAGACTTAGTGAACGAAATACTAAACCACATGGAATAAGTGATTTTAAACCAGTGGACAAATTTTCGCCACATTCCTTCCTTATTGCATGCTCGCTCTAACTGCGGGGAGAACATCATGTATCTTTACCTTTAAGATTTAATTTTTAGCTCTAGCGTTGTCCATTTTGCAATGAAATTTTTCTTGTGTATTTCATTGAGAAAGAAAAAAATTATATTTTACATTTTAGTGCATTTTATTTACAAAAGTTATTTATTTTAAAAGGTTATTTTCATATATTTTATTCTTTTTTTCTTTTTTTATTATTATATTGCCAAAGCTCAGAGGATACCGTATTAAACCGTAGCACAGTCTTGGAAGGAAAAGAAGAAGGGCTAGGGAATTGAGGATTATTGGGAAACAGAAAATGGCAAACTGTTCCACATTCGTACTGTTCTGCTTATGAAGGATCCACGAAATTTCACGGTACGGCCGAATTTGACTTCAAGGGTGTGAGGATGAGCTCGGGTTACAACTCGTATTGGGCGCACAGGAGAAATTTTACATGGAATCAGGCTAGAAATTTTATCACAGCAATAATCATAGAAGTAGCGATAAAAGACAGACAGACATCCGGCATTACGTCGGTGCTCTACGGAATCAATAGTTGCTATTGATATGTCATTGCTAATAAGCGCAGCGAAGACATTCCCTTCTTTTGAACTTTGTCTAATGCAGAAAATGTAGTGCGTCCAGCTCCTGACCAAATATGGGAGTTACCAAATCTGATGGAGCAAAATATTTCTTGCATCTTTACAAGAAGCCCAGGTATTTTATCGCCTTTTCGGCAATACCAAAAATATCATTAGACCAGCCACGTTTGTTGAATATTTCCATGCCTAAGATATTAAGAGATGGTGAGTTCGAGATATCTTCTCCATCGGCGGAAATGGGTTCAATGGGAGTTGGAGTATGTTTGAGTGTTAACAGACAACATGGAATTTGGAAGCATTAAACAAGACCCGATTCGCTCTGCCCCGAGCGAGTATTGTTCTAGAGCCATGATTTAGTAAACTGGACATGTGGCTTCGTTTGTCAGCTATACCATAGAGTCGAATGAATACATAAAATCAAGGGTGCTGTCGTCTACAAAACTATGAATAGGATTGAAAGTGAGAGCTAACAGATCATTAATCAAAATGAGGGAGAGAGTAGGAGAGAGCACAAAATCTTACCGTATACCGATAAGAATTATAACGTGGTCAGAAATAACTCCGTCCAATATAGTCTGAATTTAACGACCGTCTAGACCTAATGCCTGAAGTTTAGCTAAAAGAACAGGATGCCGGACTCTATCAAAGGCCTTTGAGATATCAAATGCGATGATCTCAGATTCACCAAACTTTTGGAGACATTGATTCCAACGCACGAAAGCCGTATTGACGATCGTTAATAAAGTGATTAGTTTCTAGATATTTCATCAATTGGAATTTGACGAGTGTTTCGAAAATCTTCGAAAGAATCGAAGTAAGGGCAATTGGTCTATAATTTGAGGGATCGCTTGCTTCTCCTTGTTTAGGTATTGACTGAACATGTGCAAGTTTCCTTGTCGAAGAAAAGACTCCTCTTGAATAGGGCAAGTGCGTAGAGGTTTAGCTAAAGAGGCGCAGCACTTGAGTACCAGGGGCGAAATACCAGAAGGCCCAGCAGCCTTCGACATATTGAGATCTGCGAGTACTTTGAAGACCTCCCTTGTGCAGAAATGTAACGGTCTTTGTCTGTAATTGCAGGTTAGTGGACCTTGCGAAGAAGTTGGCAAGAAAAAATTCGCAGCAAAATTAGCTGCACAAAAAAAAATAGTTTTATTCAATAATTCCATGTACACATCCCCGTTGTGAATTAGGGGTGGTGACGAAGAAGTGGTGAGGTTACTCTTGACTGTCCTAACAAGAGACCAGAAACTCTTACTACCTATTCGACTAGTAAAGATTTTCTGTCTAATTCTTTGGTCGAATTGGAACTTAGCACGATGAATAATGGATTTGGAGGTGTTACGTGCTTCTCTATAGATCTGTCTCAACTCTTCTGAATGGCACAGTTTATATGCCTGAAATCCAGCTTCCTTGTTTCTATTGGCTATATAACAGTCATTATTAAATTGTTAGGATTAATATTATTGTACCTGTGCGGAATGAAGCCGCACATCCCAAATCATGAAATGTTGATAATGGATTCAGAGCAGTACACAACAAAAGTACTTGTAAGATGAACTGCGATGTATACCATGAAACGGGGGAATAACCGACTACTGTACGTTTTTACTATGACAATAAGAACAAATATCAGTTGGCATTTCGTACAATTTTATTTTCTTGAAGGAAGAACTAAATGAAGTCAATTTTTGAGTAATAATAAAATGTAAGATGAAGACACCTCCATTTCTGCAGTTTCTGGATTTTGTCACTTAATAAACTTAATAAACTTTTTTTAATGATAAAGTCAATCATAGTTAAGACAAATAAATAATTGCTCCCATTAAATGTAGACATATTTTGGGGTATATCTCATAAAATACCTCTGCAAGTTAAAAACAGCACATAAACTACCTACAACAAATAAACTTCATTTAAACTATCTAAATTTACGAAAGTATAAATTTTACAGTATTACAGAAGCACAACATCTGAAGCTCGTACAAATTTCGCTATCGATCGTCTTTAAATAGATTGAAGTAAGTACCACATAGCCAGCAATGACTCCACTAACCTTCACTATCAACCGATTTGAGAACAATTTGAAGGAAAGAAATTCGCTCAATAACTTTTCTTGGAAACAAGTACCAATAACAAAAACAACAACAACAAGAACAACATGCAACAACAGCCAACAACAATCTAAATAGGAATTACATGTCGAGTACAAGTTCTACTTGTTGTAGGAGACTCCTGCGTAAGTTTCTATCCCACCCATCCTATGGAGGCTGCTTCCAATGGGTTTCCTTGATTGAATCAATTGAGTCTGAAAGTATTGCTGTATTGTCGTTCTTTCAACAATGTTCCTACAGGAAAATAGGGAGAAAAGAAAATGTAAAGGATCGAAATCGATTTTCCAAGTCATTACCCTTCAGAACTTGCTTTACATTCGCGCTTACCCAAAAGGAAAACGTTTCGGTGTGAAGTTTCAGGTTTGTAAGCTGAATGCTGTTGTTGCTGGCTTACTTGCTTGCTTTCTTGCTTGCTTGCTTGCTTGCTTGCTTACTTACTTACAAAGAAGTACATTGGTTATGTGCAGAAATACGAAGTGGGATAAATGAGGGTGTAGAAATCTTGGAGTATTCCATCGACTTTGAAGGTTCTTGAGTCACTTAATAAATTATGTCGTAGTGAGATGGCATTATTTTCTAAGAAAATTTCATGACTTGCTGTTAAGTCTCTTACATGCAGCTTAAAAGAAAGTTTTCATCTTAGAACATCTCGAAGATATCACAATGGTGATAACAAACAAGTAGTTTCGAGAGGTGTCTTAAAGAACTATTGTCCTATTTCCTTGAGGAAACCATTATCTTTGAAACACAGCGCTTAATTTCTTTACACTAGTCTGTGATTTTTCACCTCCCTTCCTTCGTTTTTTATTTCTTTTTTTTATATGATGCTGGCATAGCTTACAAATCTGCAGTAAAAATGGAAATATATGTTAATCCTCTACTACCACCTGGCAATGGGATGTTTTAATTAATTTTAATCAGTTAATCCTTTACTTGCCTAATTAATCCTGCGAAAAATAAAAATTAAGTAAAATGAAAATAATAAAATACAAAAAAAATTAAAAACAAAGTAGCCAGTGAGGCTTAGGCTGCGGTTACGCACTTCGTCAATAATATTAGATCCAGCTAACGCCAGCTGTCGCCAGCAATTAGAAGTAAATGGTGTGGTTACGAAACAAGGTATATAGAAGACAAGGTCTTCCCATTAAAATTTTGGCACATTGCAGCTGATAGCCTGTGACGTAATACTGCGACTAATGTACAGGGTGGGCCAAAAGTCACCATGGGGTTTAAAAATTAAATTGGTAACATATGGTAGGATGAAAAAAAGGAGGGGTAAGGTGGGGTAGGGAAACATGCTTACCTATGAAGCACAGACAGTTGGCTATCATGTAAAAAAGGAATGAAGAGAAACGGTCAACAGGGTGTGGAGCAATGTACAAACGAAAAAGTTAGTTATTTTTAAACCCCATGGTGACTTTTGGCCCACCCTGTATATACATTTTCATAGGAAAGGCCGATAGAAGATTTCACGATATTACGTCACCAAATGATGGAACATGGTTCGTAATGGGAATATCTTGTATTCTATATAACTTGGTTACGAAATGAAAATCTTACATGCGCCAGACACGCTTGCTAACGGTTGCCGGCCTTATTCTGCAGTGTTCGAAAACAAGTTCTCCATGTGCTTTCAACATATTGGGTATATGTGTATGATGATATTCACCCAATTTCTAACGATCCGCCGTAATTGGATGTTTTCGGATAACAGAAGCTCTTCTCTAAAAGATATTGCCATAGGTCGATACGTTGTTATGAAGTTACTGTCCCAAGTAACCTCGATTTCAGTCCCTCACCTCCTTTTGACATACCCACCAGTTTACTTGCGCCAGTACGAAAACGAGGTCCACTCACTTCAACTTTTTAGCGTAGTGGAACCTGAGAAATAGTCAAATTGAGTAAATTTTCTGCATTTGGTACACGTTTTGATGTGAGTAGTCATTTATAATATCATCTGGCGTGGAACTTGTGAAACGTGAAGATATTTATTTTTGAGATAAAATGGTTTCAAGTGAAAAATTACATATTGAAAAGGTCATTAATTGTGCAGCAATGTAATTAAGGACAGTTTCGGAGGAAAATTTCTGAGAAAAAAGAAAGTGGGAGTACGGTCTTGGCATATTGATTGCTAAGGAATAAAATTTTTGCTTACGTAATTATCTTTAAAATTTACGACATTTCTTGCTGAAAAATAACAAGCACTACTTTGTATAGAAGTGCAAACACAAATGAGTTGACATTTTACAAGTTCCACACCAGCTGATATTGTTAAAGACTAGTTAAATCAAAAAATGTACCAGTTGCAGAAAATGTACTCAATTTGATTATTTCCCAGGTTCAACTTCGCTACAAAGTTGAAGTGAATGGAGCTCGTTTTCGTACTGGTGCAAGTAACGGGTTAGTATGTCAAGAGGAGGTGAGGGACTGAAATCGAGGTTACTTGGGACAGTAACTTCGCTTGTGTAAACTAAACTTACCACACCCTTAGTGTGAAAATCCAATGAACGCGGCAGGCGTCGCGTCGCCTTGACAGTACAATAGAATATACGCGTTAGAGTTCGTGCTGACAAAATGGTTGCCGCGCTTGCCGGATTCGACTCGAAAGTAGAGCAATTTTCTACTTTTAACGCGTGGCAGACGTGTTGACAGTTCTTTTGATTGTCAATTGTCTTGTCATTTTCAGATGGAAGTGGATCTGACAATTTTTTATTATATATCGAAAGTTTTCTTGAATTGTTTTCATACATTGTATGAAGGATTTTAATTAACTTCTGAGATAAGAATAATTAAAAAACCAATTTGACATAAAGTGAAAGCAATAACAATAAAATAAACAATAAAATCAATATAGGTGGAATATAGACAATATTGAAACTGTAAATGGGGAGTTGCAATTCATTAGTGATTATTAATAATGTTATGTTCTTATCATTTCGCTGCTCGATCCCTAAAATAATGTCATTTATTTACCACCACGCCCATATAGCCACGTTCTAGAATTACAATGTTACAAATATCTAAACTCTTATTTATCTTGAATACAAAACAAATCTTACACAAGAGTCAAGAAGAGCCGGCATTCAGGTGATATATGGGTGTTCTTATGCTTGCTTTTGTTGATCGGTCTTTTACAAGATTTGATAATACATCGAAGATTGCAGGCATAATTGTAGTCAGTATATGTAACTGTTCTATATCCCTTTTCTTTAAATGATCGAATGATCGTTCAAAGAATCCATTTACCCTTCGATCGTCATACAATTCCCTAACCCAAAATCATCGTTTACCTTTTTCTTTTAATGTTTTTAATCTGTTTATATGCTGAAAACGCAAACAGTGCCACATCTAATAATTCTGAAATATCCATTATTTCATTTTTAACTAACAACTCAAACTTTTCTACCACTATTTCTTTTTATAAACAAATCTCCAGAGTACGAACTGTCAAAATGACGCGACATGTTCATTTGATCCTGCTCAAATACTAAAAGAACTAAATATTAAGAAAAAAAAAACAAAAAAACAAGTAAACAGCTAGAATTGATTTAAGAGCAACCCTTATGATACCCTAGATGAATGCCTGTGTATGTAATTTCGTAGAGGCGGTCACCCATCTGTGCAAGTTTGATTTTTGAAATAGTTTTTCGCATATATTTCTAGAACGATTCGTCGGATAGTAAAAATGATTGCAACCAATTTCATAGAATTTCATGTAATGAAGGAGTTTTCAATACAATAAAGACGTAACATAAGTAAAAACAAAAATTTTCATATAGCAACACTAAACAGTTCCCGATTTAGCCCATTTTTGAAATTATATTTGCTATTTCTATGAAAAGGTCGTGAAGAAAATTTCAGTTCTCTGGCTTTTCTCCCTTGATGCGTTCTCAGGCAGTGTCCAAATGTAAAATGAAAAACGAAATTTTTTATGGCAACCCCACAAAAGAGTTAGATGATTTGTCCTATTTTCGAACTTGAATGTTTTTTAAAAGGCCATGTTCAAAATTTCAGCTCTCTAAGTACACGGGCTCTCGAGTTATCGTGCGCATAGACGGACAAATGGAAATGCAAAAATCAAAATAATTTTTAATATTATGCGTGGGTGTTCAATCCATTTAGCTCTAGCAGCCTTTTTTCTATGCGTTACAAACGGGATGATAAACTTAGTATACAGTAGTAGGTGATAATTGGCACGATCGCCATGTATTAAATAAAACGTTTATATGGACCAAGATATTGATATTGTTAAAGCGGGAGTAGCAAGTACTGCATAACTCCGGTTTTGTTTAATTGTGGGGAGTAGCTATAATAGCATGACTCCACCGAATAAATTAAAACACACAAATCAATTGGTGATCGCTGACTTTAATTATAATCTGTTCCATGGTTTTACTACATGCTATTTATATCTTAAAATTAACTTACGTTTACCTTACATATAGTACCGGGGTCAACGTATCGGCACAAAAATGCAAGCCGTGTAAATTGTGCGAGTAATTTCATAAACTATGTCCTTGCTTGCATTTTTGTGGCGGTGCTTGGTTGACCCAATATTCTTTCTCAATGGTGTAATTATATTTATGTGGGGCAATGCGTGATATGCAATATGTTTTGTTTATTATTTATTGAAATCGCTTATGGGTTCACCACAATACCATATAGGTTTCATCCAGCGTATAAACAGTAGAGACCAATCTACCTGGGGTATTGATACTTTTTTTGCAATGCTCTAGGAATATCAGAGGCTAAAGGCTCGATTTCAATGAAAACATCCTTGAGCTCCCGGGCGATGGGGTTAATATAGCAGTAATAGAAATTACAATTGCAACTCCAGTCTCAGGTTCTCCTCATTAAGAGGAATATGTTGTTGAAACACATTTACGAGTTCAACGTCTACTACTCCCTCTCTTCCAGTAGGAGTCTTGTAGTAAATCTTCTTGGCGACGAAAATTCGAATAAGAAGCAGTTTAATATGATGAAAAAATGAAAAAAGTGCGCGAACCGATTATGTCTTCTGCTCGGGATAATCCTATCCAGTATTTTTTACTGGGACTTTGACCAGTGCAGTTTATGCTACAGGCTTAGAAGTTACTAAAGCCTGTCGAGTTTATTCTGATGTCCCTGGTATGCATATGGATAGGTCCTAAGGAAGATCTACTAAAATGTTGAAGAACAGAACCGCAAGATGTAACTGGAGAGGGAATTCTTCACCCAGCAACTAAATAGTAGGATGCAATCGCTCGGAAGGAGCTCTTACTATATCCGAAGAATCTGCTGAAAATTGCAGTAAGTAAGTCAGAGATCACTGGGCTCACAGCTATAAACTTTGGAAATGGGACAGCTTCTCGCTAGTGGTCAAATTAGCGCTTCGTTGGGCCTGAAAGTAGTAGGAGTCCAAAACACGCTCACTAATAGGAAGATAACCCCATTTTAAGGGCCAATCTGGGTGAAGTAAGGTCGATAAAAAATCTACAGTTGTGCTTATTTTGAGTAGATTTTCTGTTTTTGATCAGTCTATCTGGATCAGTTATGAGAAACAATAGTGGTTAGATGATGGAAGGCCGGATGAACTTCAAGTCCTTCTACATAATACGAGCCATCGTGATTCGCACATTAATATGCCATAAATGGTTGGATTCTTGACCATACTTGCTAGGTTGAGATGAGAAGATGTGATGAGTCATAGAGATGCTGCAATGGCTAAAATAGGGTGGACAAAATACGGTCTGGACATCTTAAATGGTAAACACCCAGGTGACCAACTGTTGGAATTTATTAAGTTATCCCTAACAGAATACTTGGACTTAAGATGTCTTATACATATTTTTGGCTGTTCATAACATATTTGGAGAAATTGTCGATAAACATTTAAAGGAACACGTCAGCTGCAACTTCTCGCAATTCGCATACTGGAGGAAAGAGTCACCATTAACTATTAGTAATCACTAGATAGTCACCCGAGAGACCTTACATATTGTGTATTAAGCGGACTTTTGATCTTCAGTTTATCGGCATAAAGTCGATGACCAAATATACAATTGATCGACTATATGCTAACACTTAGGCCCTCCGCACGCGGAGCAACTCAAAAAAGACTGTAAAATGATGAAAATTTATTTTAAGTTTCCAATTAGTCACTTGCGCGTCGCCGACTATGTATTTCAATGCAAGTCCGTTCACGGTGCTACTAGTTAGTAATCAATATGCGACGGATTTTTGAGATTAGTCTCTTTCGACACGTCGCACAGTGGTCCCAAACCCCGAAAAGCTGGCCAAACACGAAAAAAAAATAGTAGTGGTACCCCTAGTATGTATTATGACCGTTAAGAAAGGGGGAGCACTACCTGGCTTCGGAACGCATTCCGTTCGTGAGCGTTAGAGCAGTTGCATCGTTTAATCCTCGCGTGTTGAAAATAAGACAAAATTGAGACACGTGTAGAATGGCGAAAAGTGTGCGGATTTTGATTCTCCAAAATGGATTCTTCTCCGGAAAGTAAGTACAATTTGAATGTGTTGCTCGAAATTATTGTCAACAATGTATGAAATAGTAAGTCATTAATAAAAGTAGTGGTATTTTTCTTGGTTATGTTCTGAAAAGTCGTGTTAGAAGAAGCAATAAGTCAAAACCCTCATCAAATCCTGCTCTGAAACTGAATGGAAACTGTTGCTTAGACATTTTTTCAAAACATATTCAAAAATTAGCTGCATCTGGCTGCAACTTCGGTTTTGGGGATAATTTTTATGCGATGATGTGTGCACTAGGGTGGTCCTTGTTTAGGATATGTTGCTTTTTCGCTTTTTCTTTTAAAACTGGTGCTTAATAGATTTCAAATAAATAAGCAAAAATTCATGCCAAATTTTAGTTCGATATTTTAATTTTAATTACCCTGCAGTCAGAAATTTCCGTAACTGAAAGTGGAGCCACAGTTGGACTTCAAGCATTGCTAAATCATACAGCTGAAAGATTATTAATGGTACAATCGGACGTTATTGGAAGTCTTCCTGAAAACGAATTTGGTAATTTAGAATTCATATGCAAGTGAGGATACGATGGCACTTCTGGTCAAAGTACTTATAAACAAAAAATTAGCGATGGAGACGCTTCGTGCTGATCTCCAGGCTATCAGTTGCAAACCAGTTTCGTTTTTACGTTCGCAATAATTTGGTAATTAGCGATCAAGTTTTTCACATTAAATTTGTAGGGGATGTGGAGAAATAACCTTGGTTATATAATTACGTGTTCCCGGAATATTCCCAAAAGGATTTAACGGAAAAAGCATGCAATAAAATGGTGAAAATTTATAATTTAACAGGAATGTTGGATTTTATTTATTTGGATATTTTTATATTATTAGCAACACATGGACATCCTATAGAATGCTAAAAACTTTGGATCTGTTTGACGCAATTCTTTGCTGCGACAATTTCTATTCATTTCGATGTAGAAATGAATCCAAAATCTTCTTTGCTTACGTCTCCTGTATCGATAATTAGAGGACGGAATCCTCTTCGTCACTTGAATCACTCAACATTCTATTAATTAGACAGTTTGCGACTTTTGGATCACCAATCAGTTTGTCACAACTGAGTTGCTCTGTGTGCGAAAGGCCTAGAGTGCCAATTATGCTCCCTTAACTATAGTTATAAGGATACATGGACTAAGTACAAACACATTTTCTTTGTTATACAAAGAACATTTACAATAACTATATGCTAAGTACTTATCTGAGATATTTTTCATTACCACTTCGCTAACTTCAAACTCAAAAATAACCACTTCACTTTAGGGTAGAGGGGAGAAGTAGGTACATATTCTTTGTTGCTTCCTGTGATGCTTTCACAGATATCTCTCATTTCCTGTGCATCAAATACCCGCATTTTACGATGAAAGAGTCAAGATTCTGTTGAATGCCGGATATTGCGCTTCACAGCAAGAAAACTTTGTGGTACAATTCGTGGCTGCATAATAAAGGAAATAGCGTTTCATATTTCTTCGTCTGCTGGTCTCCTTCCAAAATTGTGTTCATAACGTTATATGTAGTCATAACCATAAAACTGTTTCACTCTCTCAGTTGAAAGCTGTTAAACAGGATGTAGACGGTCAACAACCGCCATGATATCATCCTATGAAAGAATGAAAAATAAATTGCTTAAGTACGCAGGAATTCTTGGTAACATAGAAGGAATTATTGTTATTGGTCTTATGATTTACGAGTGCTATTACGAGTTTTATTGTTGCCAATTATTTCAGAAGAAATACGAATGTACCTTTAACGTATATTGTAGCATAGAATATCAAATGACCATCTTACCTATACGTTTACGAACGTTCAAGTTAGGGTTTTCCTAAAAGTTCTCTTTGGATTTTATGTAAGTAGTGGAAGCTTTGGTAAATGTTTTCGTTTACTGATTTGTGGAAAATATTTGAGCACATTTTGATGTTTCTTTTTTCAAATTAGAGCACTTTTTATATTTTCCTACAGCATTTTTCGGGTATTTCGGAGGGCATAAATAACATTGGAGATTAAATATCAAAAACGCAAATATGCCGAATATTCCATATGTAGGATTCTAAATGAAAACTTTTTATCCGATTCTTTAAACTAATTCACTCTGCAGTTAATTTTTTAAAAGTGTAAATCACTTCGTTGTTAATAAAAAAAAATACTTTTCAAATGTTCCGAAGCAAAATAATCCCAAAGTCTACCACATTATTCTTCGTTATAAGCTGATGATCTGAACTTGACCGAAACTAAGCGTTGCGTCACCTAGAAGAGTTTGCCATAAGGCGATATGATTTCATCATAGTCTCCGTTAAAATCATTGTCTCTTCTCCGTCTAAGACTGATCGTTTTCACAGTATATTATGTAAAAATCCTAAATTTTTATATGGCAACACCAAGAGGGGGTTGAGCGATTTACTCCATTTTTGAAATTATATTTAGTATTTTTATGGATACACTATGTACAGCTCTTTACGTCGACACCTTCTCAGGTAGTGTCCAAATATGTAGTAAAAAACAAAATTTTTGCATGGTAACCCTACGAATGAGTTACCCGATTTGTCCCATTTAAAAAAAATTTCAGCTCTATAAGTTCTATGCGTTTCCGAATTATCGTGAAGACAGACAGACGGACGGACAGACGGACATACAAAACTTAAAATAACTTTTATTTTATGCATGGGTGTCCAATCTATTTTGCTCTACCATCATTATTTCTAGGTCCTACAAATAGAATGACAAACTTGGTATATCCTATGATTTCATCTAGGGTATAAAAAGTAAATTTGAGTTCGAAAATAGGACAAATCGGGCAACTCCTTCATAGGGTTGCCATACAAAAATTTCGTTCTTCACAATATGTTTGGAAACTGCCTGAGAGTGCGTCGACGTGGAGAACTCAAATTTTGTACACCGAATTTTCATAAAAAATTGTAAATAAAATTTCAAAAATATACTTAATCGGGCAACCAACTTTGGGGTTTCACTTTATTTAACTTTTATTTTCACTTAGGGTTTAATATTATTGACCTTAGTTAGACCAATTTTAACTTTTTGTCCTGTTTTATATCTTTTAATGATACTTAACAATGAAAATGTATATTTTCCGCATGCAGAAAAAACAGTTCATTTTCAAAAATCATTCTATAACTATTAAAAGTAATATTTTGGTTGTATCTACTTGCGACATCACTCACGACTCAAACATTGCTTCATTAAAGACCCAAACGGGGCGACATTGAACGTTAGTTCACTTGCGCTGGCACATTTGCTTTGGCGGAATCTCTTGGAATTCGTAGCTTTAAATTGAATTCTTTGTATTATTTTTGATATGAAAGGACAAAAGGGTTCCTTCTAAATGTGAAGTAATCATAGTTTTCCAGAGAGTATAAATGCATATTCCTCCGGATGTGACAAAATTGAACAATTAGAATGAATTCTCGCATCACACATACACTTCCCGTATAAAAGACTATCAAGTGTCGATTAAATTAAATTCACACACAATTTGTGTTTTATGAAGTATTTACCTACATATGAAAAAGGATTTTTTTGCTGGAGGCTCTGCTAATTTTATTTCAATCCCAATAATGTAGAACATACAAAGGGGGAAATCGTGAAAGGTGTCTGTGGATACTGCGGATATTGAAGTTTGTTTTTCTTTCTACGGCCTATTAATGAATATATTTTTTAATAAACCAGTAAAGTTTATTTATCTTTTGTTTTAAGGCTGATCGTTTAAAAAAAAAAAAAAAGAGAAAAGGGTCTTTTTGAGTAATCCATTTACTGGGTATGACTAATGCTAATTAAATCTACAATATTCTAAAAATTCTACACTGACATATGAACATACAGTCACTAGGTTGGTGCGGGGGGTGCGGACCGCACCGGGTGACACCATCACAAGGGGTGACATCAAAATTAGGGCGGTTCGTAAAAATTTTTTCACATTGTTTCTCGCCAGGCAAAATCTGGCATTCAGGGGTCATAATGAAGATGAATCTTCATTGAATAAAGGAAATTTTCTTGAATTGGTTGAGATGCTTTCTAAATATGACCCAGTGCTGAAAGAGCACCTAATGAAATTAAAGCGAAGCACATGTAAAATCACAGTATTTTATCTTGCACCAAAAACTCAGAATGAATTTATACATGTCCTAGCAAATCATGTAAATCAGAAGCTTTTCATGGATATAAAATCTGCCAGGTATTTCGGGATCATGTTCGATAGCACATCTGACACATCACACACTGACCAAATGTCCGAACTTATCAGATATATGAAAATTCACAAAGTTGAAGTAAGAGAAGTGTTGCTGGAATTTTTCCCTTTAAAAGGGAAAAAAGCTGTTGAACAGAAATCTGGAAAATGATGGACTCGACATTATAAAGTGCCGCGTTCAAGGTTACGATAATGCTGCGATTATGGCTGGAATCCATGGGGGTGTACAAGTCAGTTTGAAAACAAAGAACAGGAAAGCTATTTTTAATGGATATGTGGACCATTCGCTTAACTTGTGCGGCCAACACTCTTTTGCTGAAAATGCTTCATGCGTCACTTTTTTGGAACTCTTGAGACAATGTTTTCCTTCTTTGCCGCTTCCACTCACTGATGGGATGTTGTAATGAACCACACTGGAGTCTCAGTAAAAAGTTTATCAACAACACGCTGGAGTTCTCATCATGCTGCAGTAAAGGCAGTGGAAGAAAAATTCGATGAATATGTGGTGGCAATTGAAGCAGCACATAGAGATACCTGCTGTCTGCAATTTCATATTTCTGTGCTACCTCTTCTTTTGGTGTGATGTATTTGAAGAAGTTAATCTTACACAGCTGTAACTTCAGACTAAGGGCTTAACTCTTGACAAGGTGGTGACAAAGCTAGAGGCACTAAGACTTTTTATGTACGAGCAGCACAATCACATTGTGGAGCAGGCAATTGAACAGGCGTTTTTAAAATCAGACCAATATGGATTTTCAGTAGAGAGCAGTCCCAGGTTCAAGAAGAGGATAGCAGGTGAGAAGACGAGAGATGCTGGACTAACTCAGCAAGAAGAAAACAAGAGAGCGATGCTTGAGTGTATTGATCGTGTCCTTTCTGAACTCCAGATCAGATCAAGAGCCATCAAGGAAGTAGCAGCCGTGTTTGAGGCTGTTCAAGCCAAGAGTTTGATATCTGCCACTGAAGAAAATTTACTGGTGTCTATTCCAAAATTGGCCACTTTCTATGATGAGTTATCAGAGGATGAGCTTTTATTAGAAATATTAAGGCTGAGAAGGCACCTGAAGGCTGCAAAGACTGATCTCGAAGAAGTCAAAGGCTGGTCAGTATTTGACGTTTCGAAATTCATAGCTGAATGGGACTTCCTAGAATCTCTCCCATATCTCTCAGTGAGCCTACAATTATTTCTTACGATCTGTTTGTCTGTGGCTTCATGTGAGAGGAGTTTTTCAAAGCTAAAGTTTATAAAGAACTATTTGCGATCTACCATGGAACAGTCAAGGCTTTCGGATCTTGCAATATTATCAATTGAAAGTGATTTGGCGAAAGGAGTTGATTTCGATGAAGTAATTAACATGTTTGTAGCTCTAAAGGCCAGAAAAGGAAAGTTTTGATTTAGTCGAGACTTAATATCACATAAAATTTAATGTTAAAATAACAATTAAAAAAGTAACATATTTTCTATGTAGTTCTTAGTTCTTAACTTCTTACAATCTTTTACCAACCGACCTTGAATTAATTTTTTCTTCTATTGCCTTTGTAAATATACGATCTATGTTTATAAACGTTACTAAGGATCTGAATGTTTCCGTTATTTCGCACTGGCGGACTCGCAGGAGGTCTATAGGGTGTCGTGAGGGGGGTGACATCATGAGTCACCGCACTGGGTGACACCAACCCTAGTGGCGCCACCGTTAACATACACTAAATTAGTAGCGGGACATACCAACGCATTATGTGTTTAATCTTAAAGGGGCGATCTGAATCTCGGCGGCCTATCAAGTTCAACTAGTGATTGAACCCCACACAAGTACGGGACATACCTACGTCATATACCTACCACGTGGAATGTAAACATTGGTTTTTCGGGACTTGCCAACGACTTACCGAGTAAATACCCACTCTAATCTAATTTAACAAGAATCTACATACGTAATCGCCCAATTATATTTAATGTAACAAGCACCCATCCTTACTCTCCTTGCCAGGATATTTTATTCTTTATTTGTTTATATCACTCGAATTATTTAACTACGCGCACTAACCACTTGCAGCCGGCTAGGAAAGAATAGAAAAAGATCGCGTTAACCAAAATCCTTTTATTTTTATTGCTCTCCGGATGCAAACGAAACCGTCCGCATTCTTCAATAACGAGAGGTTAGGCAGCCTTGAAATTTACGGTTAGTGTTACCTTTTTTGTAAGAATTTTCTATTGTATTTTCTAGGTATGTTAATGCATACCTGACTCATTCTTCGTGTAGGGTTAATTCAGAAGACGAATTATTGTGTTCTCTGCAATTTTCAATCTCAATATTCTTGTGAATATTCGCAGCGTAACTTTTGAAATGCATCCGCTATCAACTGTCTAGAAAGTAGCCGCATTCTTCCTAAACGATAAAACACAATTGAAAGTTGATTTCTAGAAGAAGATTTCTGAAACTCAACAATTATAATGACACCAAATTATTGAAGTCATGACGATCTAACCTCAACATTTGGCGAAACGTGTTTTCAACAATTATAATGACACCAAATTATTGAAGTCATGACGATCTAACCTCAACATTTGGCGAAACGTGTTTTCGTGCAGATTAATGAAGATATCCAAAACTTCATTTACAATATAAATGGCAGTTTATACCCTAAATACACCGTCTCCATAATGACTTAATTGTTAATTAAATAGAGTCATGTGTCACACAAATGAAGTCCATCCGTTTAGTGAAATTGCAGTAATAGTGCCACGTATCGTCATCAAAATGCGCTGGATTTATTGGAAAGTGAAAAATTTTTCCAATAAAGTTAGCAGCTGATCATGAAAGAAATTCCTTTACCTTTTTTTTCTCTTTTTGTTCTCTTCCAACAACAAAAATTGTCTTTTGCTAAATACTTTGCAATTATATAAATACTTGCAAATTTTCTTGATAGGATTTAAATAAATTATTGAACTCTGACATGATCTTTACTCAAATTGAGGAACTGTCAATGATATTCCAAATGAAATAATTTTCGTTCATAGTCTCACTGTCTCCATAATGACTTAACTTGAAATTAAGTAATTTCAAGGAAATTTAGAGGTGACGAACTGTGAACGAAAATTATTTCATTTGGAGTGTCATTGACAGTTCCTCAGATGTCGGGAAAAATCATGACAGAGTTTAATAATTTAATTAAATGCACTCAAGAAAATTTCCGAGTATTTGCTGTGTAGTTCAGGATTTAGCAGAAGGCAATTTATTTTGCTTACAGAGCCCAAAAAAAGAAGAAAAGCTGCAAAGAAATTTCATTTATGATCAGCTAATGGCTGTCACTGCTAACTTTATTGGAAAAACATTCCACTTTCGATTAAATTCAGCTCATTTCAATGACAGTAGGTGGCACCTTTACTGCAACTAAATGGAGTAAAATTTGACCCATTTGAAATTGAAGCGAAATGTTGTAAATGGGTCCTTGATTGACTTCATTTGTGTGACATACTGCACATTTGACTCCGTTTAATTAAAAATTAAGTTATTATGGACACAGTCTGTCTGGGGTGTAAGGTACTAATAATAATTTACAATTTGTAAGCTACTCTTCAAAAAATATCAGAATTTATATATAATTACAGTTGGAATGACTACTTTCTGGATAATGGCAAATCAACTAATTCTTATACTATTTGATTGTACTCTTAGACGTATCGTAATGGATTGATAGTAACATTAGCTTATCTCTTCAAGTAAGCAGTTTATTTGAAAAACAAATAACTACGTAAAATAAACCTAAACTGGGACAGGTTTAATATTTTAAATGACTGAACCCATTTCGCACAGACTATATCCATGAAACCAGTACTAAAGAAAATAATATTATTATTTGCCTGTGATAAAATTTTACATTCTCATTACTGCAGTCTTCAAAACTACAGGGAAAGAGAGAGAGAGAGAGAGAGAGATAGGTACTTTAAAACTTGGAAAGGACGCTAATCAAAAGCACTTTATAAATTGAAGTGGAGAACTTCAGCATTGCAGGATGCTTTATTGTGGAGATATCCAGGATTATACGAATATAATTGGTCACTACTAATTAAGTTCCACTAAGTACTATAGAAACAAGTTAGTAGTGGCATCAGTTGGATGAGTTACCACCACTGAACAAGAATACATAGAAGGTAGATGCTGGATATTTAAGTTATTGATTTTTTTTCTTTTTCTTAAGACTGATTTTTTACTGATGCGACGCCGCCGAAGTTTTTTGGTGTTGGTTTTTAAGGCAAAGAATTTCAACTGTCACTTTAACAATTAACTCAGCCATATTTTATGGTTGCAGCTTACAAAATAAAAAAAAACTTTCAGCAGTTTCGCTACGAAATATTTTAGAAAATATACATAGCTGAAGTTCTTTTTAGGTTTAAGTTATGTGGGTAAACTAGCAAACGTTTTATTAGCTGACTTTGCAGCCTTTGAGAAATAAGATTAAAAACTATTTTCTGTTTTTTCTTGTTTTACGTTATGAACTTTAGCTTTTCAGTTGAATTTAACGAAATATATTACTACAAAGGAACTGAAAATTTTCAAATTAAGGGAAGGTTACCGTCGAGAGGTATGAACCTTGGGAAACATGTTTTTTTTACATAAAATAAATACTTTTGGAAATGCGTTTTAACGTATTTTATTCTTCTATCAATGGTGAGTAACCCACGGATTCTACATAAGAGATAAAAGAGCTCTTATCCTCTTAACTGGGCTGTCAAAGCCCATTAGCAGACATTGGTATTCTACGTAAAATGTTAAGAGATGTCAGACGTCAGCTGATCTCTTAACTTTTGTGGGGATTCTTTTTTAAGAGATTTGATATTCTAGCAAACGAAAATATCTGTCAAATATCTATTAACATAAAAGTTCCTCACCGAGGTACGCTTAAATCTCTTATCGTGATAGTTGCAGAAATTGTTTTGTTTTAAAATACCGAAATGTTGGATAAAAATGCTGTAAAATATGTACATATTCATTTAATTAGTATTAGTTTGTGAAATATAAAATAATTATACAATTTGACCAATGCACAGAGGATAGCTCTGAGCAGTTTGAGAGAAGACTTGAATCACTTTGCTATTTCTGAGGCTGTATAGAATTTCAGAATACTAAAAATTTTTGCCTTTAAAGTGATAGAAATCACACATTACTCGACAATATTATCGTCACTTTAAAGTTTTATTAACAATTAATTTTTTTGCTACAGGTTTATACGAAAATCCTGTTGGAGGTAACGACGACTGTGGAACTCTTTACCTGCGATTTAGATATTAAAATATTAATTCCATTATCATTACGTGCTGACAGAGATGGGCGTAGTGCATTAAATTTTCAGTGCATTAATTATTTCATTAGCACTAGAGGCCTCTGTGATAGTTAAAAGCCAGGTTGCACTATCACTAAATGGTTAGTGGTAGTGCAAATTTTTTATCACTATCACTAAACGAATAGTGGATATGCATAGTCTATTGAATTTTCACTAAACGATTAGTGGTAGTGCAGAGTCTATTGCATTATTACTAAACGATTAGTGGTAGTGCAGTGTATATTGCATTATCACTAAACGATTAGTGGTAGTGCAAATACTTTTCACTATCAATGAGTGATAATGAATTCGTGCATTGGTAGTGCAAACATCTTTCACTAGCACTGAACGACAATTTAATGGTACGCATATGCAGCATTACGCGTAGCTCGTTCGATCAAAATTAGTGTTAATTGTTAATGAATCATCTCCATCTCCGCAAAACAGAAAACTGAACGGAAGGTTTTTTATTCTGTATGTTCGCTCGTTGCTAGTTCAGTGCTAGTGAAAGATGTTTGCACTACCAATGCACGCATTCATTATCACTCATTGATAGTGAAAAGTATTTGCACTACCACTAATCGTTTAGTGATAATGCAATATACTCTGCACTACCACTAATCGTTTAGTGATAATGCAATAGACTATGCACTACCACTAATCGTTTAGTGATAATGCAATAGACTATGCATTACCAATATTCGTTTAGTGATAGTGATAAAAAATTTGCACTACCACTAATCATTTAGTGATAGTGCAATCTATATTTTAACTATCATTAAAATTTAGTGTTGCTGCCATTTTAGTGGTAATATAAAACGCCCATCTCTGCGTGCTGTGCACTTATCATGCAATTATTATTTATATCGACAATTGTAACTTGATTAAAGACGAACACAATTATAGCTACGTGTGGGGTTTGTCATATCTCAATCATCGCTTCGCCAAAAACATTACTTCTTCTTCTTCCTTCTTGAAAAGTAAATGTCTTTAATAGCTGGGCTGACTGAAAGATTTTCCAAACCCTCTTAAAGTTTATATATCTCCACAAAAATTTATGTAGAATACTAATTCTGCTAAAATCTCTTACTTAAATTTAAGAAGTTAAGAGATCTGTTATAAGTCTCTTATGTAGAATCGGAGGGTAAAATTTGATTTATAAAATAAATCCAAAATGGCGACTCAAGCTCCCATAAAACAAATCCGTGCCTTATTGGTTATCGTTTTCAAAAAAACCTCTGAATAAAGAAATGCCAGCCGTTAAAGCTGTAGAGTGAAATGCATTTAAAGTTTAACATTATAAAAAATCTTTGACAAATTATGTCGAATTTTTTTTAACGAGTTCTACACTGCTGCAGTGCTGCATTATAAAAAAAAAACACGTAAAGCTGCACTGAATCGGTGTAGAACTCGTTGAAAAGAATTCAACATTACTACAGCTATTCCAACACATATAGAGGCCTTTCTTCTTCCTCCATGAACTGATTTAGTCCAGTTATTATAGGGGAAAAAGTGAACCGAGCAAACTGATTTTTGAATATTGTGTAGGGGGGGGGGGGGCTTAGAAAAGCTTAACTCGAAATTGTCGACCAAGATTTCCTATGAGACTTCTCCGCCATTGTGAAAAAAGGAGTAAATTTGGTTTTTTTTTTCTGATAACTCGGCTCTCCGTCATGATATGAAAATTTTGATTATATACATTTTTTTTTGCTTTTTTTACGATATACAGTTTAGGTGTTATGAATTTTTCAGCTAGCGTTGATCGTTGTTGAGATATCGGATGAGAAAGTAAAAAAATTAAGCTGGATTATCCATGGATTTTTTTTTCTTTTTAATTCTAGAGCGTTAAAGAGAGATATTTAGTTGGCCATAATTGAGCCCTAAGTTTTGACGTATTCAAACCTACCATAAAATTGCGGTCCCAGCTAAATTGACGTAATTCATTTAGATGATATCATGTAAAATTTAAAGTTTTTGTCTCACAGCAAAAGCAAAACGAAAAATCTGATGAAAGTTTAGCGAAAAAGTTTTTTTTTGATCTCTTTTTCAGTTACGAAATTAAGATACTTCAATTAGAAACCTTAAAAGATATAGGATAAAATAACATAACAAATAAAAGAAACACAATTGGATCGAAATCAAATATAAAACCACAATTAAATCTATCAAAAACAAACTGTTGCCACAAAAGGTAACAACTCAGCAGGTCAATCTACAATTAAACTCTAAATTTATAGAAAAAAAATGCTTAGATTTCAAATTGTTCTTATAGTATTAACTTTCTCACATATTTGTAATGAGTTGCTTCTCAGAAAATCCGGACTTTTAATAACTTCCTTAGACTGTCCAAGTAACGTCAAGTAGGTCAAGTTGCTTGAAGCAGCCGCGTTTATATTCAATGACAAAATGTTTGTAATAAAAAAATATAAACAATTAGTATTTGACTGACCTAGATTTAATCTAAAAAAAAAAAAAATATTACAGTAGTAAATTACGCTTCATCTCCTCCAAAAACATTTAGAAATTAAAATTCCCAAAAGTAATCAATTTTACAAAATAATCCCGTAAATCCCCAATGCAATTTCACGTCCAAACAATTTATCCTAAATTGAAACTCAGAATTGACTTTTCCCATTCCAAAGAAAGCACCGAGGAAAATTTATTTGAAATGATATCGAGGGCTTAGATGTAAAAAGTATGAAATTACAAGCCTGACTCCGTCCTGGACTGGACCCACAGTAACTCAACCACGAATGGTCAAGTGTAGCTAGCTTATGATGTTGCAAAAGGGATGTGTATTAGCTTAGGTATACTATATACTATTGCAGAAGGATCCCAAAGGACAGTTTATTAGGTAATGTGTACAAAGTGTGCAACCATTGAGATTTATATTTTATTTGTTCACCTCTTGGAGGAAGCACTTGGATGGAAGACACAATATACAACGCACACCACACCCGGGACAGACCACTTTGAGATAAAGTGATTTACGAAGAAAACTATTGTGTTCGCCGGACTTTGAAATTGAAGTGCTGCTATTCTGGTATTGGCGCGTACATAAAGCTTCCTTTGTGATGAGGTCCCATCGCAATTTCTTACATAAAATTAGATTTTCAAATGTGACTGACTGATTTGCTTCGGGGTAGAATGTAGAATCTATCTCAAAGGAGGAACACACACACACACCACACTTATATAGAGAGAAAGAAATGGTGTCGAGGTGAAAATGTCTTCATCGATTCTTGCCGGAAGATATCCGGCACATACATAATGTATGAGCCATGTGTGACATAGTCCCTAGCTTGCTTAATAAATGGTAATCTAAGGGATTCCCATTTCTGAATATGACGTGAGCTTAAATTCGGGGTCTTCAGGAATTTGAATTTCTAATTTGATATTTTTCGATCCGGAAAAAGGTCCGACATCATAAAGAGTGTTACGGAATGGACATGCTTGGACATGTTAAATTTATGTGAGAGCAGTAACTTGTCGATATGAAGACATTTCATTTGTAGGTAATGATAAGTATTTTGAGGAAAAAAATGTAACTAGCATGGAACTAGGAGAATCGGAGAAATTTATAGAATGGATACAGAATTGGAATTTGCTGTATATTGATGATGTAGTCGCTCTTTTTGATGATGTTTTTAAGTTACAACAAAAATATTATTGAAGTAAATTTTAATAAAACAAAGATTATGATTTTCTGACGCGGTTTAGGTATAAATAGAGCAGCGGAATACTAAAGATTTTCAATAACTAAACTGTAGGGGAAATGGGGGATATTTGCAACAGGGCCAGCTTTAAATAGTCTGATTTTAGCTCCTCGGAAACAATTTCTTCAACCAAAAGTCGTACTCCATGTCAAGCATCTCTCTTGATGTTTCATTTAATGTGCATTATCAGTGTCTCACAGACCATGGCACTGAGCAATGCGAGAAAACTTGTTAGTGGAATACATTTGAAAAATTTCCTAAAGTTGAGGTTATCTCTGCAAGTAAGTATTTATTATTTCCTGGTAAGTTTTTGCTACACATTTTTTTTTTATTTAAAGGCAATGAGACGAGAGATCCCAAGCACGGAGGCCAGAGTGACCCATTGGGCTTTCCCGTTAGAAGCCCTGTTACCAAAGTCTTCCTGTCCTCTTAATGAAGTGCATCAGGTCTTCATGAGAAAAGTTTTTCAACTCCTCTATGGATAGGAGGGCAAAAACTAGAGTACACAAAAAGTGTTCGGTTGTCTCAGATTCTCCTTCCGGACAGGATAGATACTCAGGGCTGTCAACAACTCCCATCCTTGTTAGATGATGATGACGTGAAGCGAGCTGTGGCTAGTGATAACGCCAACCACAGTTCTACATTGTTGAATCGACTGCTGATCTTATATTTATTACAAAACTGCCATAATAAAAATTACAGTACATCTAAGACAAATGGGGAAAGAGTACAAAGTCAAGATACATTAAAAAAAGAAGAGGATTAAAAACAATCGTATGTTATTAATTTTCACACGAATTTACAACCTTAGTATTAAATTATTTTGTACAGAAACAGGATCAAATACTCTTTGACTAACCTGTGGATACCAAAAGCCTCGCAGAGTATTTACTGAAGATCAAGAACAAAAATATGCTAATACATAATACGTGTCAGAACACTTAGCTTATCAGTGTACAACAGAATTTGGAATTACTCATCCGTCTTTTTGAAAAAACAACTAATGCTCTGGAATTGGTTCGTTAAAGAGATTTCTTAAACGACATCTTTCGCATTACATACTGCAACCGAAAGTAAAGTATTAGTAGAGTTGCTAACTATAATAAAACTAATGTGATGTTTTTTTTTTTTTTTTTGAAAAGTTGGATAAGTTTATCGGCGAACAAATTTTACTGCTAGGAACATTTATAA
Organism: Dioctria rufipes; assembly: GCA_963924295.1. NCBI lineage: Eukaryota > Metazoa > Arthropoda > Insecta > Diptera > Asilidae > Dioctria > Dioctria rufipes. The sequence continues at coordinate 21,797,140 of OZ002743.1, forward strand.
TATGGACGAAACATGTGTGTACCCACTTTTCTAAAATGAAGGGAAATAATAACTCTGGCAGTTGCAGTGAACGCAATAGGAAATACAATTCCTCCTATATCTAAGGAAAAAAATTCATGACCATTTCATAATATATGTAGATGGCCCTACTGGATACATAGGAACTGCTAATGGATCAAGTGGATTGCCGAGGCCAATTTTCTTGCACTTATGAAACACTTTACAATCCTCCTTTCTAGTAGTGCATCGGCCGCCTCAGTTTCCACAATCATACGAATTGTTTACACTAGAGAACATCTAAGCCTTAAAGAGGAAACAATCGTCTCCTAGCTAGCTGTAGTTTAGTTTAGTTATATACACATAATACTGGCTCACTACCTTTGAGGCAAGGATTTAAGAAAATTTTAATTATTTTTGTGCTACTTATTCCTTACTTAAACAAAAATTCCTCAAAAATATGTCAAAAATTCCAATATTCGAAGTAATTTATTGCTGAGCCCATTTTCTAATAATGTAACCAATATTGTAAAACTAAACTGAATTAAATTCCTCCAAATTGAATGTCCTTCATATAGCTTCACCTAACGTCCTTCCTTATATACTAAACTTTAAAAAAACAAAAAAACAAAAACTTTCATAATTCGCCAAAGTGATAATGCCTACAAATCTTTCGCAGCGCCTTTAATTTTTGTTGAAGTTTTATCATGGGCGCTAACTTCTTTAGCGGAGCCCATAAATCTTTTATTTTGTCTTCTGCATTTATATATCTGTAGAATGAGATCGTATCCTTTTACTATGCAGGCCATATAGAGAAAGAGAATTTTCTTGACGTTGAAATCGAGTTTTTCTCTCTGCTGAACAGATTGCTTCCGACTTATTAAATTGGATGTCCGCCAAAATAGTTGAATCTAGACGAACCATAAGGATTATGTCATCAAATCAGCGTTTTATGGAGCCAAATGAGTTATGCTTTGTAAAAAATTCCTGAAATTTTACCCTAATGGATATAAATTATTTCTTTGAAGCGTTTCTTGGTGTTATTCAATATTGAAATGATTGCGTGAAGAAATTTTTTCTTATAACATTGAGCTATATCCGTCTCAGAGCTGGGTAGGAGGATGTAACCTGCACTGAGAAAAATCCTAATCGCATAGAACGCTATAGTCTATAAGGGCTGGTTTATATGTGTATATACTATTTTTATGGTTTTATTACCTATAAGCAAAGAGTTCGTTTGTCATGCATATACGTCGTCTTGATATAAACTGTAATATTTTTCAGTTCGGATGTATCAACTATACTTATTTGTTGACCCCATATGGTTTATAATGAATTCCATTATATGTCAATAATATGCTACTTAAGCTACAAATTAAAATGCTATATGTTATACGAATAAGGAGATATCTCATAAATTATACGTAAGTAAAAATTCCCTGTTATACAAATTAGCCAGTGTAACGTCACAAAGTTAAACACATAAAGAGTAGTGATCTTCTAATATTCATTGTAGTTCAACTTATAAATATGAGAAGTGGAGCTATGTCAATATTATCCACTCTTATAAAAAAAGCGAAATTTCCTACACACGTGAGCTTATGAGTCATTTTACATTATGTATGTTCCCTTTTTGTATTACTGTACGGAACACATTTTAGATAAGATTTTCCATTCGTGATAGTGATCTCGTGAATACAGGTTGTGCAAAGTGGTACGAAAATTATAACTCCGTTTGTCAAGCCTTTTGTTTATTCTTGTTCAAGTTCAATTTTTATTTTAATTGTGTAATCAAAAAAAAAAAGTTCTAGATCTTGTGTTTAAGCAGCTACATATATGGGCATAGTGGTTACGTTAAACAAAGCAGTATGTCGGAATACATCAAATCCTGCTTAGATTCGATAGGATTTTCGCATTTGTACGAGAAATTCATGGGTATGTATAAAAAAATTAAGTGGTAATAAACGGGTGAGTGGAAAAAGGACAGATATCTTAGTTTTCATAAGTTATAAGTTTTTTTCAGAAATTTGGTCCTAGGCAATAGCAGCCGTAATCAATAACTAAATTATTATTTTTTACTTGATTGTTATCCGTACAAATATCTACATTCTTTTCGATTTTTCCGATTAATAAATTCCCAATGCACGGATCAAATGAAAAATTTTCACCAAAGTTACAGTTCTGATAAAGTAAATCAGAACTTTTCAATATTTTTTACAACAGATGATGAGATGCTGTTGATTATTATATTTTGTGTAATGGCAGAGAGTTAAACGCATAAATAGTAGTGATCATCTAATATTCATTGTAGTTCAACTTATAAATATGAGAAGCGGAGCCATGTCAATATTATCCACTCTTATAAAAAAGCGAAATTTCCTATACACGTGTGCTTATGAGTCATTTTACATTATGTTTGTGCCTTTTTTTATTAGGTACGGAACACATTTTAGGTAAGATTTTCTACTTGTAATAGAGATCTCGTGAAGACAGGTTGTCCAAAGTGTTACGAAAATTATAATTCCGTTTGTCAAGGCTTTTGTTTATTCTTATTCAAGTTCAATATTTATTGTATATATATATAACAAAATTTTGTTATTGCTTGTTACTGTGTAGATGATTTTATCGAAACAATTTTGATGTTTTGTAATGACTTCTAACTGTATTATTGGGAAGTTTATACTGAAATTTTCTTTTATGTTGTAGTTTTCCCTTACATCTTTGATTTCTTTATATTAATAGGGTTCACGTTCCTATAGTCCTTCAGTCGGAGGTTGGTCAACTCCCACCACCAGTAAGAGCTATCCTTTATTCCAAAGTCAGCAGAATTCCACAGATCAACAAGATACGCTTACAACATTTACTAATAATCAATTGATACTAGAGCCAACGGAAGTTCAATTTATTGATGCATCTTCACCTTCAGTGTCTAGAACATCAAGTCGAATATTCGATGATGTAATTATATAAAAAAAATTAATGAATATCTTGATGTACCTCTTATTTTTTAGTTGTTATCAGCATTAAAAACACCAACAGATTGCGGAACAGTAAAAAATTGTTTAAAGTCTACGACCGGAAAAATCATCGAAGGTCATTTCAACAAATTTGGAAAATTAGAAAATACCCAGCGAAACCTTTTAGCCACCCTTATTATTAACAAAGAACACGAAAATATCGGCGAAGGACCTTTCAAGTTAACAACAGAACGATTTGTTACTTTGGCAAACGAAATACCCAAAATATTTCTATCAGAGAATAGCTTCATTTACTTTGTGCCCTATAATAAAGTAACAAAGCGTGTAGCATCAGGAAAATTATGGGAGCGTTACAACCGACTCAAGAAAAATTTAAAAATCATTAGTGAAACTACAGTTACTAACGAAAATTCTTTAAATTCAATTCCTTCCGAAAACGAAGATGTTGAAGGGAAAACCTTATTTTTGAAAAGTCATGTCAATGATTGGGAAAAAATAAGAGCTTACTGGAAGGAAACATATGCGTTCCGCAAAAGACAGTTACAAGGATATAACGAAATCCTTCAAATACATAACTATTTGAGCTTTTATCCTGCACTACGAGGTCCACAGGGAGGCTTATTACTATCGGATGACTTTAATATTCAATACCCTGCACTAAGCGATATACTGTTTCTTAAATGGCCAGAAATCAATAATAAACTAAAAAAACTAGCAACACAAAGAACATCTTCCAATATATCACAAAAACGAGAAAATATTTCCCCGAACAAATCAGTTTCATGTAGCTCCAAAAAGTCAAGCTGCACTTTAGATAAATTGTTAAAATCTGATTGCGATATTGCCGGACTTCAACTACTTGCTTATTTTTTATCCTCGTCAGTATATGGAAAGAAGAAGGAGAACCAAAAACGATTGAAATTTACGAAAGAAGAAGTCTTGGATTCTTTTATCTTACACGTACTGGTAAGTTCGATAAAATATTAGTAATAATAACTTTAAAGCTATTTTTTTTAAGGACGCAAATTTGTTAGAAGAAGAATTGGACAGAAAAAGGAAGCTTTTGGAGTCATCTAAACAAACGCTACAGCCTTTGGTAATAGCAGCTGGACCAACTTTGGAAGAAGCAAAATATTTCTATGTGGTATTAGATCATGTACTCTATAGTGCCGAAAATATTTTAACAGCAGTTAACCTGTGTTTCAAGGTATTTATGTCGTTAAATGCCAAATATCTGGAGTCCTGTTTAGCCATATGGACATTTATTCAGCATGAAGTTTTCGGGATATTTACAGAATTTGATGTAAATCTTGTTGCGTTAGGAACTTTGAAATCTGATTTGAACGCCCCTATAATTAATCATTCTGTAATAATATCTAAATAAGTGCAATATTATATTCTTTGGCGGTAATGAATAATATTTTATGAATTTAATTCTGAATTGTTGTTTACTTTATATACTGTATAAAATGAAGTGTTTTAAATGTATGAAAATTTCAAATCTTGTAAGCTTTACATGAAACATGTCAATATTAGTCATAAACTAGAAAGAGTTCTGCTTTGTAAAAGCTGTCCGCAAGAAAGGTCTTTCAAATCAAAAAATTCTTTTAGAAAGCATATACAGCAACATTTTAACTTAGAGTCCAATACAAAATTCCCAGAATGCACAAATTTGGATGATATTGCAAATCACCCAAAAATATTAAATGTATATCTGCACCTTTCATTGAAAATATTATAAATGCACATAATAGTGATCTTGCTAATTGCCCTGAAATATTTGAAACTTTTAGAAATTTGGTTGATTTAGCAAATATAGACCTCGTATCAAAACTGTATTCGAACAAATTAGTTTGCAAAAAGACTATCCAAAGCACATTAAATACGTTTTCTGAATATATACTAGAGGGTATTTTCAAAAATATAAAAGATTCCATTTGTAAACTAATTGCGAAAGAGGACGAGCAGGTTAAAGGAAAGATATTTCAATTATTTTCTATATTTTCGTCTTCATTCGACGATATTTCAACAGAATATAAAAGAGCTCTGTTGCTTAAAAAAAACAATTTATATACTGCGTCCTCCTCAGTGAATATTGGAGAAAGGGTTGATGTTATGCGTGTAGGCTCAGACTTAATTTTAAAAACAATACCTGTTAAAGCTAAAATAATATCTGCTAAGGAAACTCTTATTCAATGCCTTAACTCAAATGGAATGTTTCAAGAAATTCTGAACTATCTAACATATTTAAAATCTGAAGAAAATGTTACTTCGAATTTAATGCAAACGGAATTTTGGGCAAAAAAGGCTTCTCTTTATAGGAAACTGATATTGTTCTTCCGGTGTTGATTTACTTTGACGAGTTTGAAGTAAATAATCCGTTGGGATCGCGTGCAGGATTGCAAAATCTCGGGGCAGTTTATATGTCGCTGCCCTGTATTCCACCACTTATGCGTTCAAAGTTGAATAATATATTTCTCCTAATGCTTTTCAATAGTTTAGACAAGCGGTCATATGGAAATATAATCTTTCAACCTGTTATAGATGAATTAAAGTACTTAGAATGCACTGGAATTGAAGTTTCAAATAAAAGAGTTTTCTTCTTGGTCGCGGCATGCACTGGCGATAACAAGGGTTTGAATTCCATGTTAGGTTTCACCGACTGCTTTGTAGCAAATTTTTATTGCAGAATTTGCAAAATGCACAAATGTGAGTCAAAAAGCTCGTGTGTTGAAAAGAGTCTTTATTGAGAACAGAAGCTAATTACACCGAGGACGTGGAAAAGAACAACGTATCAGTCACAGGAATATGGTCAATGTGTTTGTTCAATCAACTTAAACACTTTAATGTTTGGGAAAATCACACTGTTGATATTATACACGACATTTTCGAAGGAGTCCTTAATTTAGAAATTGCATTAATTTTAAAACAATTTATTTTCCAAGAAAAATTATTCACTTTGAAATGTTGAACAACAGGCTTAACTTTTTGATTTCGGTAATAATTATAATATGAATAAACCACCAGAAATATCTGAAGATCATTTAAAACATTTAAAGCTTAGATACTCTGCCTCTGAAACGCTTTGGATTTCAAAATTTTTGGGAATAATTATTGGTGAGTGGGTCCCAGAAGACAATATATTTTGGAATCTATTTATTTTGCTAAAGCAAATAATAGATATAATTCTACTCGATTCAATAGCTTCTGAAGACATTTTATGTATTGAATATTTGATTTCTCAACACCATAAACTTTTTGTAGATACGTTTCACATGCCACTTAAGCCAAAGCACCATCTTATGACCCATTACCCAAGAATCATGCGTAAGATGGGCCCTTTAAAACAGTTATGGTCTATGCGCTTTGAAGCAAAGCACAGACAACTTAAAATGATAGCTTCTTCTACAAGTTCGCGCAAGAATATTTGTCACACAATTGTTGAAAGATTACTGCTCAGTCAAAGTTTTTCAAAATAGTATTAACTCCTTGGATAAAAATGTAGAGTGTATTCCTGGCAGAAAGATGAATAAATTTAATAATGATGTTGAAAAACACATTACATCGTTACAAGCACTATATTCAAATTGTCTGTTTGTGACTTCAGTGTCTTCTAATAATGACACAATGAAAATTGGTCAAATTATCCAAGTAGAGAGTAGTGATGAATACCCTCGCTTTGGCATAATAGAAACTATATGCTTTTATTCTTCTCAACGAGTACTTGCAATAGTACGTTTTCTAAATACGCTTTTCTTTGATGTACATAGGCATTGTCATAGGGTTTCAGAAACTAATTTGTTCGAGTGCAGAAATCTAATTAATGATTTAAAGCAAGATTTTCTATTAGTTAAACACGATGGACAGCTTATTATTGTATAAGATATTATATGTATGTTAAAAAAGTAGAAATTTTCTACTGTTTTCAGAACGATACGAAGATTTTTTATTTTATGAACCTACTTATAAGAAAATTATAAATCCCTCAGTAGAGCGGGGGACTTCTATATATGTATCAGAGTTGCGAACACTTTTCAAATTAATACATGTTTATAATAAGTACTCTGTTTGATTAATAAAAACTATCTCTATTGAAATTTTCATTTACGATTGAAATTCCCAAATGAAACCCCATATCCATATACCTACATATTTCAATGTGTTAAAAATTGCAGTGATATTTAATTCACTAGCTACCAAAGT